>JBBPMU010000134.1:0-54166 GCA_038090475.1 Wakefieldia striispora | reverse complement strand
GCATTACGCCTGTTTGATGCTTCCAGAGGTCTTGGGCCACTGTTATTAAGGAACCGTCAGACGGAGGTTGAATTCAATAGGGTTGGGATGTGTACCTTCGCAGGGCTGGAGGTGGAAGGAATGACTGTCCACTCTGCCCAGCGGTGGGTTTAGTGCGATAATTTACCAGAGGAGGGGGGCTTCTGTGAACCGCAGGTGGATCGTATGAAGTCCCGACGTGTTGGCCATCCAAGAGACAATAAGATGGTAGCGAAGGAGGGCGAGAATCAGAGGGTAGAGGGGGTATGAGTGGTGTCACAATCCCATCGTGCTGAACTTCACTTGAAGGGGACATTAGTGACACCGAGGGAACCACGGCGGGTGAACCATATGATGATCGATCGGACGGATGAGCAGAAGAAAGCGGCATTCTGATATCTTCATTCGTGTTTCTACTTCTACCGACAGAAAACGAGGTTTCCTCCAAGTAAGAGCACGCTGGCGCGATCTCGGCGGCACAGACAGATGGGCCGCTCGAGAACGGTGGAAGAGATTGAGGTGGAGACTCTGATGGGGAGGTAGGCGCGTCTATCGATTCCTGAGCTAGAGTTTCATATCGCTCCATGGGTCCTTGAGTGGCACTTGCTCCGGCCTGAACATCATCAAACGATGGCGGGGGAAGTTCCTCATCAACGAGGGTGTACAAGGGAACTTCTTCGTGATCATCCTCGGGTGGTGGCTCGTGAGAGATGGTTGGGGGTGGTTGGAGAACCACTGACGCGATATCACCCACGATCTCCTGAGGTGGAATAGGTAGTTGGTCGTGCTCCTCGAAAGAGGGCGGTGAAAATGAAGGGGGCATCAGTGGTGACTCCGACGACAAGGGCGAAGGTGTTACCCCTCCCGTAACAGGACTCGTGTGTGTCTCTTGGCGAGTGTCAATGGACATTGCAGGTCGACCCGAAGCTTCATGGGCACCAGCTTCTGGCATACCGTTGGGCTGAGACTCCATCGATACATCTTGAGACGGCTGGAGTATCGGGTGAGTAATCGGAACTTCAGGTTGAAGTGTAGCACTTGGTAATGTGGAGTAAGGTGATCGAAGATTAGTCCAGTACGGCGAGTGGGAGGAGTTTGGGACCCGCAGTGCTGGCAACAGAGAAGGAGGACGCATCGCACCTCCTTCAGAACTGGTGGAACCCCGCGATGGCAACCCAAATTTAACGACACTGTTGTGGTATAAGTCAGAGGGGTTGAAAGGTTGTGGATTTCCTGAGCTGGCACTAAACAAAGACGGGGAGACAGACGGTTTACGATGTGCTACACCACACGAAGTCCCTTCGTTTATCGGCCGAGCTGAAGAAGGTGTATGGTTGATCGGTGGAAGGATAGGAAGGTTGCCAGAAGGTGGTATTGAGGAGGAATTGTTGTTCAGTGCGCTCGCATACAGGCGTTGAGCAAGCGTTAGTCCATGCTCGGGAAGTCCGGAGTGCGAGGCTATGAACCGCGACTCGGCCCTTCCTTGTTGGTCTAGATGCCTCCTTTCGATGGTATGATGCAAGGCGCAGCCATGGGACGGTGACCCCTTCCTGACAGCGGTCGCATACGCTTGAGCAGGAGTTACGATGCCAGAAATGTAGTCAGGTGGATTTCGAGTGGCATTTCGACTATCAACGGAATAAGTTGACCTATCATCAGTGGGATAACTGACTCATAATCAATCCCATCAACTTAAATCCTCCATATATAACATAACTTACTATGACCGTGCGTTCCCACTGTGTCCAGGTCCTACGCTGAAATGTGAACTCGTAGCATCCTGGTAACTCATTCGCGTCCTACGGTTGTGAGTGGTGAAAAGCAGCAACCTGGATACTGCAACGAGGCAAGCGCACCGCCGAAAAGCGCTCAGGAACGTCGTCCCTGAGACCCGAAGCCTGCGAGGCCGTTCCTAACTAGGGTCACTACAAGCGGGACGCGGCACCGCTACTTACTTAGACTGTAGTTCCCTGAAGCAGATTGACTACCGAGTCCCGACTTGGGGGCATGAATCGGACAAAGGTACAATACATCCATACTTGGGCTCAAACGCACCAAGATACTTGAACATGTACATGAGGTCATTCTACAAACCCAAACGATTGCAGGTGAAATAACTTGAAACTTCAAAGGACCACCTCAAATCAGAAGAAGTCCCCACCTCCACCCCAGTTATCAGCCTGGTTATCATCCCAGCCATCCTGATAGCCTATCAAGCGGAATCAGTAATCGAAGAGTGCATAAACTGAAGATAAACCTTGATCGAAGCCTTGCTCTCTCTCGTATTCGTTATGATCCTCGATAGCATCCATCAGGAGTGCGCCACCAACCAGACCTGCACCGCCTACATTCCAAGATGTCAGCTTCGATTGAAACAAACCAATACCTCTACAAACCTGCCAAAAGTGCTGTTCCCATACCGGGTCCTTTCTTCTGACGCTTACGCTCTTCCTCGACGTAAACAACTTGTGGTTGCTGCTGTCCACCGTAATAAGGAGCTGACAAAGCGTGCAGTTTACATGTTAGCGCATCGGGCAGCTCGAAACAAGTCAAGATAAACCTCTGTTCCCGGCTTGGCCATAAGATTGACCAGCGTATCCGCCCGGCGGTGCATTATAACCCTGAGAAGGTCCGTAGCCCGGTTGGTATCCACCGTATCCCTGGGGTGCGGGCCCCCCATATGGGCGATCCCCATACGGAGAGCGGCTGTAGGAGCGATCAGGAAGGGGGGGACCGAGCGGGGCAGCGAAGCTCTGAGGAGCGGGGCCAAGGGGATGCTCCCAAGATGAGCGCGGGGGGTTTTCGCGGGTGTTCACGTAGAACCTGGTAAAGCATGAGATGTACAGATCACTATTACTATTGGGGCGACACACCATTGCCTGTACCTGCACGGTAAGATAATCAATGTCAATCTCCGAGTCGGAGAAAGGGTGGGGAAATACGGACTCCCAGTTGTACTGTTGAACCCATCCATAGGGCAGTTCCCTCGAATCTGGATTAGGAGGGGGAGAAGACATGCTGGCAAGTGGTGGAAGAAAAATCGTGCAAGAAGATGGGTTTTATAGACACTGCTCGGGCGGGACAGCGCAGCAAGCGGTGCACAGGCGTTGTGACTTGTGGACACAGCTTTACTATCATTTACATTACCAACGGCCCGAGGGCAGACACAAGCTTACAAGGCAATACAGGTGAAACTGGCACTGGCACGTTGCTACAAACTGCCGAAATCCTATCGTAAAGAAATATCGACAAAAATATGTATAGTATCAAAACATCAAGGAGAAACCCATCAAACAGCGACGTGACGTGTTGTGCAATGAATGAAATGATCACAAAATCACTGTTAAGCCTTTTACTTCCTCTTACCATCAGCTTTTTTCGCCTTTTTGGCAGGTGGAGGGGTCGGCTCTTTGTCCGACTCGTCATCTGAACTTCCGTCATCTGTTGCCTTCTCTTCGCCTGCAGACGATTCATCGTCTGAACCATCTGATTGTTCGTTGTCCGATGAGGCGATAGTTTCCGCTGATTTAGGCGCAGGCTTGGCAGGTACCTATTCTCCTCTTCAGTATACGAACTCGTAAGACTGAAAAGTACCTACAGAGGTGACCTTCTTTTCAGGCTTCGAGACGGACTGGGGTACTTTCTTCACCGTCTTCGAGGTCCCTTCCACTGGGACATGGTTCGGGTTCGATGCATTGTATTTGGCTAATTCCTCTTCGTGGGTCAGTTTGGCAGCAGTCACCCGGTCGAAATAAGGCTAGGCGCAAATGCATGAGGAGCCAGTAACAATCAACTGCTTGCACGATTACCTGTTTCTTCTCCGAAGGGAGACCATTCCATTGTTGAGATATGAGGCCCATAAGTTCCCTATATTGGATGTTCGGGTTCTCTTCGCGGACTGCATTTCGAATGTCGTTCTGGAAGAGGATGTACGCAGAGGGGGGAGCCTTAGGGGCGTTGGGATCCTTGGGTTTTTTCTCTCGCCTCCGTCGTTTTCCAGTTTCGTCCGCCCCGCCCAGGGTCGTCAGTTTACGCTTCCTCGACGTGGCAGGGATCGCGTCGATGGCGACCTGCAAGGTCTCGACGACCTCAGGATCATCAAGTGGCGCTTTGGCAACTACCTTGGCGAGCGCGTCCGCGAAATTGCCAAACTGACGCATCGCCTCGGCAGCAGTGGATAATTTAGTGATGAACTGCAGATTGAAGGTGTTCAGATAAGCTGTCGTTGGCGCGGCGTGCATACTGACCTCAGTCCTCGTCGTGTCCGTGTCAGAAGGTTGTTCTTTGGGGACTTTTGGGGCCATGGTGAGAAATATGCGTGGAGACGCGTTTATGGTAGTTGGGGAGAGGGAGACAAGGAAGGACTTGGTAGTGCGAAAATCGTCTAGTGTTGTTGATAGTTGCAATTATAAGCTTTGGTTTGTTGATACCTATTAGGTTCGTTACATTGAAACCCAACCAACTAACCATCAGGTAAGCATTGCTATTCATACAATTATCGGCCGGCCAACACGAGTGTCCTGCACGAACGAGGCAAATGGCAACGATCATCATTCCTGTATTACGAAAATTCACGTACAAGTACGTGTAAGAACCCGAGAATAAACAATATGTAGTCAAAACGTACTGTTCATCACACGAGTACCAGCATAGGGCATGGTCATCTGTTGGAGCCTAGACTGTACGAACACCCATATCGGATGACAGTGTCGCCCGTTGCAGTAGGGGATATAGAACAGTGATACACTCGACTTGTAGACCATGGGCGATCACTTCAGAAAGGCTCTGGCGCACTGCATCCAAGTGGCAGCCACAGCCTGTGCCGGCGTGCCGCTTAGCAAATTGAAACACCGCTTTTGTCGGAGACAAAAACAATGGCGACACTAAATGCCCGTTGACTGGTCAGTGCGCATCAATCCTCAGCACCATCACAGAGACAGAACTCGCAGACGGTTGAGCGAGGCGACCTGTTGAACGCCCAGCGAAAGGTGAAAAGGCTTATACACCGTCTGCGTTTCTTCTCTTCTTTTCCGCGCCTCGTTTGCACAGAAATAAGCCGTTTAGTGTTGCCCAATAACGCTTGAGAGCCAAGGGACGGCAGAAAAAGAGAAAAAAACCTGTCCAGATGGATAGTATGTACCCGAATGTGCCAAATCAATGGCCGCAGAATGTCCCCGACTCCCAGCACGTCCATGTTGACGGTGCCCCGCCCTCAAACGAAGACTGGAAAGACCGTTCTGTGCCCAACACCAGCGTGGCAGGCTCAGCTGCTGCGCAGCCAAGCTTGGATCTGAGCGACTTTGGTCTGGGCGATATTCCGGGTAAGCACTTCTCTAGGCGCCCATCAACCAACTTGCTTCATCGGTCGCGAACAACGCTGTTAACATTTACCTCCAATAGGACCATCGACATCCACTTCGATATCGACGCCACCGCAATCATATTATGCCCATCCGTATCAAAGCTTCTACATCTCCACTGTCCCCGCCCCCTACAATGCCATGGCGTATGGCTCAATGAGTTGGTCGAGCTCTTCGGCACCATTACCTCTCTCAAATTACTCTACACTAAATGGCGCAACCACGTCGTCGTTGTCGCAATCCTCGACCTCGCAACAGCAGCAGATAGCGTCTCCGCCCCCTCAGCCTCAACTAATGATCGAGTAAGCGATAAACTGTTCGGGTTTTCGGGTGACTGATGCTTATCTCACAGCCCCGCATTGACCACGATCAGCGATACGGAGTCCAGTCGACCATATCCACAGCCTTCAAGCCAAGTTGTACCCGCAACGCAGCAAACCCAGTCACGACCGCAACAACCTCAATATCAGTATCAGCAACCTACTTTATCCATAAATCCATCTTATGTTCTTCCATCACATTTTTATTCGCATTCCCCACAGCATCAACACACACAGTCCCAATCCCAACCTGCCACGCTCTCTCCCCATGTTCTTCATTCACCGTCTGCTTCCATGACAGGTACCTTGTCTTCCTTTTACTCTCCATCAACGTCATCTGCATCGACTAGCACACCCGCGGTCTTGATCAACCCTCAGGCCCGCAAGGACAAATTCTCCGCTGACATTAAGCCACTTCTCCAGCCCAATTCGTTCACTGGGGCTGGTGCCGTTAGTTCTCTTGTTTCGCATATCGATGACTTTGGCTCCCAGGAAGTAGATCCGACCACCCGGCTGGAGATATTGACAAAAATCAGAGACAACGCCGGAAATCATTACTTCCGAGCGTGGCTGGAGAATGTCACTGCGATGGATATCACTCGCGAATGGCTGAAAGCCGGTCTTATGGCGAAAAGCGACAGCCTTTTAGTTGAAACCATAATGCCACTGCTCCATGTCAGTTTGATTCGAGTTACCGGAGTGCAAGATGAGCCTGATAAGCTCCCTCTAGATCGTGGATAGGCTTCCAATGACGGTTGATGCTTTGAAGGCGTCGAAGCTTGGCAAGATTATTGTCAAATTAGTCAAGGAACCACCTGCACCAGGTGAGCACCCTTTCCATGTAATTCATCCTACCCCTACATCCAATGGAGATATACATACGACTGCCCCTGCTTTAAAACGTGCTCGTCTATCGTATCATAACCTAAACGAAAAATCTCATGTATCTAACAATTGCCTGTTTGTCATTGTCCTGCCGCAGCGATCAAGGATATGGCGTCGAATTTAGAGCGGAAATGGCGGTTGTTGGTTGAAACTGCCACGAAACAGGTAGAAAGCAATCAGACTGAGGGTGGGTCACGTCAGTTTGTTTCGCGGTCTGACGAGCGCTAACCTTCGTTATAGATGTCAAGGTCAAGAAAAGGAAGCTAAATGACGCACCGGCCGCCAAAGCACCACCACCTGCCAAGAAAGCTGCCGTCACACCTGCAGCACCATCTTTAAAGACGGCCGTGAAGAAGGAGACGAAGCCGGTATCCGTTCCTGTCAAAGACTCGCGGTCGGATTCGTCATTTTTCTCGGCTCCGAAACCCAAACCGAAATTGCCGAGCTTCAAGAAGGCCCCAGCGACCCTCAAGAAGGAACTGGACACGAATGTTGCACAACCGTCTTCGATCGATCCATTTCAGGAAGCGCTCAAGTCCATGGGGAAAGTACGGAAGGCATCTCCGGCCGTGTCGACACCCCCTTCGGTTCCGACAGTGAGCACGCCTCCTGCAGGCAACACCACTAGTAAGACGAAGCGAAAGTCGGTCTCGTGGGCGCCAGAAGGACAACTGGAGTCGATCCGGCTGATCGAACGTGCGGTCTACGACGATGATCCAGTAGATGTCAGCCCTCTGCTCTATTTTCACGTGTACTGTACATTGATATCGCGTGTCTCGGATTCGTCTGATAGGGTATACATACTACGCACAGTCTTCGCGATCTTGATCGGGGAGAGGGGGCGGCGTTGCATGCACATTTGTTCGAAGAACTCATTGACTGGACGGACCCAATAAGTGAGTCGCCGAGATCATCGATGACCCAATTGTTCGATCGCTAACGGTCGGGGATCTCATTCTTTTTAGCCATCGATATCCCGATAGATATTGATCTGATGCAGCGCGGTCTGCAGAGTGTAGAGAAGACGATACAAGAGGAACGAGAGCAGACCGCATTGTGCGCGCTATACATGAACGTGGGGCAGATACCAGATAGTCCGGCGGAGCCTGCCGCGACGATATTAGAGGAGGAGGTAGACGCTGACGTCAAGATGATGACGGTGGGACCGGAGAGCGACATGATCTTTTGGAGTGGGGTCATGCAGACACCACAGGTGTCGGTCGCCGACCTGGTCAACCAGCTCGCGGCTGGTGGCGTGGACCACCCGATGAACGACGTGACGGGGCTGGGTGACGCCAGCGGCGGTCTGCCGATGGGTTTCGACCCCAACGTTCTGTCATCGATACCACCGGAGCAAATGCAGCAGTTGATGCAGCAGGCGCAGGCGCTGCTCCTGACGTCGGGAGGTGGACAGCCCCCGCCGCCGTTTGGCGGTGCGGGTCAGGCGCCGGGTTGGAATACCCAGGGCCAGTTTCAAGAGTATGGTCAGCAGGAGTTTCCTGGGGACGATGTCGCCGCTCGGGCTCGATGGGCAGAAGCGGCCGGTGACAGGGGTCGTGGACGTGGGATGCGAGGACGCGGTGGCCGAGGGAGAGGCGATGACGGCTCGTATAGAAGTAGTAAACGAAGACCATGCAGTTTCTTTGCGGAAGGAAGGCGAGCATCAATTCTCCCTATACTCGAATGTGAGAGTGGAATGAAAACTGACATAAACCCTACTTTTCTTCGTGATCGCAGATGCAGATACGGCGATCAATGCGACTTTAGCCATGAACCGATTTTCTAGGCATTCCTCCATGTCTGGGCCTCTGAATCTTTTCCTATTTTGCGTTCGGTACTGTTTATGATCGTAATGCATTGATTACTTTGGAAAAGTATCATCGCCTCGGGTTTCCTTTGACAGCCAGTCGTGTCATTGCAATCAGAGGTTAATCGCGAGCCTATTTAGAACGTCGCGTCGGTACATTCAACTTAAATCGCCGCGTCATCAGGTTTGGGAGTGTTCGATCAGGAGAGAATCGTATAGTGGTACAGAAAGCTATAAATAACACATTGATGAAGGCACCACCAGAATCCGAGAAACAGCAGCACGTTTGACGTCCTGCCAAAAGATAGAGAGATATATGTAACAGCCAGATAACGCGTTGATATGATGACCGTGCGCAATCACAATATACTTCCCGCGCATGGATAGCGACACAAGATATTCCAGAAAGAAATCCGCCAGATGTTAGCCATTCCGCTTTTGTTGTTTGCGTGTCCTTTTTGATTGTGGTTCAGCGTTGCCGATTGTCGGTGAGCTGGTATCGTTGGGCTTGCGTTTGAGGGTTGCCGCGGCTATCGTCGGAGTAGACGAGCTCAGTCCCGCCTGCGAAGGAGCGGGAGGCTGATTAGGTGCTGGGGGAGCGGGGCCGGAGGTGGGGAGCTTACTCTGCTTTTGGGGGGTATCAGCAGAGGGCGGGGGGATATTTTGAGGTGAACTGCCTGAGGCCATAGACTGTATAGGAAGAATAGCTGATGATGACATGCCCGGATACAGCGCCGACGTAGGTGGACCGCCAAAACCCTGGAAACCCCCAGGTCCACCACCACCTGGAACACCGATGAATCCACCGTTGACCGCCGGATTATGTGGACCCTCCCGGATTTTCTTTGCCAGCGCTGCGAGTGCATCTACGTGGAGAATTTTGTCAGGCAGCGTATTCACATGTATTCGGGAGTGGCGTAGCTACCCATCGGCCCCAGCTGCATGTCGTTTGCAAACGCAATCAAGTCTGTCATCTGACTTACGCTCTCGGCCAACTGCATAACGAAAACCGTTTGAATCATCACTCGGGATTGACGTATCGCGTGGTACGAACCTCTAGACATCTCATGGTTGCCTGAGGGATGCCAAAAGCATTGACCGGTTCGCCGGGCATTGACGCGTGGTCGATCAACGTGCGGGGCTCATCCCATTGTCTATCCTCTTCTCGCTGAACCATAGATGTACCGTTCGGGCTAGGAGTGGGAGCATTACGCCCGCCAGGCGTTTTGGGTGTTTCAGAAGTACGCTGACCACTGATACCCTCCAAGGAGATGAATTTTTCGTGCGTATGTGCATCGAACTGGAGCTGGTCAAATTTGAGTATATACGGGGGTTGTTGGGGTTGTGCGGGACTCGTGAGTGGGACGATGATGACGTGGACTGTCAGGGGACCACGTAACGTGACAGTATACCCGTTGCTATACTTGTACGTCCACACCGCGCTGACGCATTCTACGACTGCGTGATGTTGGGCAACAAGTCTCTCTCGCGCCCCATCGAGGGACAGTGTCATAGATTTGACACCGGATTGTGTGGTTACCAGAAAAAATCGGGGTAATATGGGAACACCAATTTCTGAATGCAATGTGGGTGGAGATTCATGTCAATGTCCAAAATAAAGTTGCCTCAGAGGGAAAGCGACCTACCAAATGGTTTGGCTTCGTTCCTCTGGTTGTCTTTCCATAAAGTGACCTTCATGATCGCTTTAGGCGTGAAGTATTCTCCGACTACGCTACTCCAATAAGATAATTGATTTTTCTGAAAGAATTCGTGGTGAAACCAGAGTTACCAACGAGGTCAACGGTCAGCGAGGAAGGAACTAACGAGGGGATTCTCATTTGAGAGTATTCCACTGAACTGTAGTAAACGAATAAGCCCTTGGCCGAGCCCCAGTGGGGGGGCCATCCTGCTCATGTAAAGCATCAGGATCTTGCTTCGAGACAAAATCTGCGTTGCTCAAAACTCACACAGGATGTCGCGGGACAACGGGTGGCTGAGGCTGCGACGTACTTGCCTCCGAGGACGCCGCGTTCGCAGCAGGAGAATTGTTACTTGGTCCCTGTGGTGGACGCGGGGCTATAGGCTGCTGCACTGATGGGGACTGTCGCTGATGAGGTGACGATTGAGGGGGCTGGGTATGTGGGGTTATTCGGGCCGAACCAACAAGTCCGGACGAAGAAGATGGAAGTTGTGATTGAGAACTCCGTGGTGTGTGTGATGGTCCAGTTTGTGACGGTGGGCGACCCGGAGGTCCTTGCGGCTGAGACTGTGGTCGTTGTGGTTGCTGCTGCACGTGAGCAGCCATAGGATCTGACGGGGAGCGTCGATGCGGGGGTGGCATTTGTCGTGGCTGTACAGAATTACCATGCGTGGTGCTTGGATGCGATGGGGGACGTGTGGGTGGAGGAGGGTTCGGTTGTGGCACAAAATGATTACTAAAGTTGTCACTTTGTTGAAGCTGCTCAAACTGTTGCGCAGGGGTAGGCTGGAATGATGAGCGAATCGGAGTAGCGGCATTTTGAAGACCATCACTAATGGACTGTGGTATTTCGAGAGGGTCATTCTGAGAGGGCGGAGCAAAAGGGAACGTAGCGCCAGTGTTTAGTATTCGACCTGAAGTAGGAAAGTGGTTGTTCTGGAGGCCTACGAAAGCATTCTCAGGATGACTCATCGGACGAGGGCCAGGTGCCTGAGATGGGCCAGGTTGGCCCATGATCATGTTTGGAGGAGCATGCTGCTGCTGGGAGTGGGTACCTGGGCGGGGTGAAGAGGTAATGGAGGGTGCATGATGAGGATGACCAGGAACGGTGGGTTGAAAAGAGTTTTGAGATAAGGACTGCTGTAAACCGGCCTGTGGTATGTTTGGAGGTTGCGATAGACTACTCATGATCTGGGAGGAGGCGGAGGGAGCCCTGAGAGGGTTCTGTGGCACAGCAGTAGAGTTCGCTTGACGACCCATTAAATCTGGGGAGATTGATCCCGGAATGGAGGGAGGTAAGCGAGACATCATGGGCTGTTGAGGAGGGGGACGAAGATGGGCAGACATATTAGGCTGGGGATTGATGGCCATGTTGATGCCATTGAGAGAGGGCTGGGCGGGGTGCATGCCAGGTACATGGGCGGCAGCCTGATTGAGGCCCTGGGGATGAGACTGGACACGGCGAACCTGTACGCCATTGATGCCTTGTTGCATCATGCCTGCAGGAAAACCCATGGGTTGGAGCGGGTTATGTCCGAGCTGGGCCATATGGGATGCGCCGGGAGGGGCTGTGGATGTGTTCATCTGGGGGTTCTGACCTTGCTGGAGAGCATTCTGGCGCATCTGATACCTGGCTGCGGCGGCCTGGAGGTTGGAGGTGTTGCTGTTCTGAGCACCGGACGCGAGCATGCCCATGGAAGGATTTGGAGCGTTAGGCATGAGGCCGATGTGGTTCGCGGGCTGCTGCTGCTGGGGAGGCTGCTGTTGTGAGGGGATAAAATGAGGTTGATTTATAGGTACCTGGGAGAGCTGGGGGATATTCTGTTGAGAACGAAGCATGTCGGGGGGATGACGAACGTTCATGAGAGGAGAGCGAACGGAGCGGGAAATTTAAACTAAAAAAGCGGGGAAGAGGTATCTGGGTGGCACTGGCGTAGTGCGGGGTGCACAACGATGGGTTAAACGAGCGTTAGGAGAGAGGATGCCGTCGCGGCGGGGGAGCGGTCACGAGGGAGATCGGTAATGGAGGCGGGGAAGACGGCGGAGAAGACGGCGGACGGCGGGAAATATATGATAAAATGTGAAAAAATAAAACCAAGATATGATATTTGCGATATTTTTTGCGGAGAAAGATATGTCGGTCTCTCGACGAGCAAGCACGTCGACGGCAGACCCGAACTTGCTACGCTCTGCCCACACTCCCACACCCTCTGCCACGTGCCATAAATGGTCCGCAAACTAAGACACCACGAACAAAAACTCCTCAAAAAAGTCGACTTTCTCGCCGTAAGTGCCGTCGCTGACACCCCCGATAACAACCCAGTGACCGTCGTGACAGTGGAAGCAGGATGCCAACGTACGCGAGATCAAGGTCATCCGCAGGTATCACATCCAGAACCGAGAGGACTACCACAAGTCAGTCACACTACATACATACATTCACCCCTCTCGTCTTACACACGTCAGGTACAACAAGCTCTGCGGCGCTCTCCGTTCCTATGCACACCGTCTCTCCATGCTCCCTGTCCAGGACCTATTTCGGGCACAGATGGAGGGCCAGCTGCTCTCCAAACTCTACGACATCGGCGTCCTCACATCACAGGCGAAACTCAGTGACGTCGACAACAGACTCACCGTCGCTGCCTTCTGCCGTCGCCGTCTCGCCGTGTTCATGTGCATGAGCAAGATGGCCGAGACAGTTAGTGCCGTGCGTACTCCCTCGTGCATTTCCCCCCCCCCCCCCCACACACACACACACCCACACATCACCCCAGGCAGCCAAGTTCATCGAACAGGGTCATGTCCGTGTCGGTCCCGATACGATCACCGATCCAGCTTTTCTCGTCACAAGGCACGTCTTCTTCCCTCCATTTCAACAGTATCTCATCATCTCTCCCAGGCATATGGAGGACTTTGTGACTTGGGTAGACACCTCCAAGCTCAAGCGCATGGTCATGGCGTACAATGACGAGGTCCGTTCCTGTGTAGTGTCTCCTTCTCGTTACTGACGCACATCCAGCTTGATGACTTTGATCTATTGTGACCTCTGGTTCGCATATATGGTAATGGCGCTGCGGATGGCGTCATAAGCACTGTAGTAGTATTTGCATCTTCACCAGTCCGACCATAGTCTACGTAGTATCCTCGTCTTATCTTATGCGCACGTTGTGTGTATTGTATGTACTAGAGCCGAGGACAACGAATGTGGGTTTTCACGCGCGATGCAGTATGCAGTAACGTAATACACAAGGCTGCATACACATTCATTCATCACAACTGCTAGTATATCTCCCTTTCTCTTTTTTATTTCGTACACTCCCTATCTTTCTTTCTCGGAGGCAGAGAGACATTAGGCTGCCTTTTTAGGGTTGTACTTGACCACAACGATGGCGGAAGCCGGTGATGGTAACATCAAGGTCGTCGTGCGATGTAGGCCTCTCAACAGTCGCGGTACGCCCCGTCCACATGATATCTCTTGAGGTAGTACTTCTACTCACCCTCTTCCTTGTTCGCCTTCTCCGTCTCTTCCCCAAATTGATCATGCAGAGCTGGCAAGAGGCGCCAAACCGCTCATCCGGATGCAAGGCAACCAGACTTTCCTGAATCCTCCAGAGTCTGGATCCGCCCAGGATACCAAACGTGCCACAGAGCGGAAAACGATGGCATTTAGCTTTGACAAGAGTTACTGGTCCGCTGGACCTCGCGACGAGCCGGGGTACTGTTCACAGCAGACGTTGTACGACGACTTGGGGAAGGAATTGTTAGACCATGGGTTTGCCGGATTTAATGCGTGTATTTTGGCTTGTACGTCTCTTGCCATCCTCTCGGTCCGACATTTTGCTGGCGCTGAATGATGACACGCGTGTGCAGATGGACAGACTGGTAAGTGGCTTCCTTGTCCTGGCGACCATGGCCATTCATGTGTCGACCCCAATAGGTTCTGGTAAATCTTATAGGTGTGTCTCAAACTGCACCACATATACGTTGAGTATCCGTTGACCTGGTTGTTGGTCAGCATGATGGGATGTATGTGCTCCTCGGGACTTATATATCCTCGCATGCATTGACACTCACCGCTTCTTAGACGGGCCTGATAAAGGAATTATACCTTTAACATGTTCGGAGTTGTTTGTACGCGTAGAGCAGCAGAAGGCCAACGATCCCAATGTCAATTTCACAGTAGAGGTCTCATACATCGAGGTACGTTTCAGTCATCCATCTGATCTTCGATGACAAGACATGGCGCCCATAGATATATAACGAGAAAGTGCGTGACCTTCTGAACCCCAAAAATACGGGGAACTTGCGCGTTCGAGAGCATCCAAGTCTGGGGCCATACGTCGAGGATCTTTCCAAGTTGGCTGTGAGCAGTTACGATGAGATGATGACTCTCATGGACGAGGGTAATAAGGCGCGTACGGTCGCCGCCACCAACATGAACGAAACGTGAGTCATGATATTACCCTCTCCACATTCAATTGCAGTACCCAACATAGTTATTAGGTCGTCCCGATCGCACGCCGTGTTCACCCTGCTGTTGAGCATGAAGAAACACGACGTCGAGACCAACCTGGATACAGAGAAAGTATCTCGAATCAGGTCCGTGTCCGCCTCTGGATATCAACTTGATCCAAGCTGACGCTACCCACAAGCCTGGTCGACTTGGCAGGATCAGAGAGAGCCAACTCCACAGGGGCGACTGGTCAACGTCTCAAGGAAGGTGCAAACATCAACAAGTCGCTCACGACGTTAGGAAAGGTCATCTCTCAACTCGCCGTGGCAAGTCAGGATGCAGGTAAGAAGGGGAAGAAAGGAAAGGCTGACGAGTTCATTCCTTACCGTGACTCTGTGAGAAACATGGCTCTCACCACTTCACTGGTTGCACGAATTTTGACGGATGTGCGGTCGAATACCAGGTTTTGACATGGCTGCTCAAGGACAGCTTGGGAGGGAATTCGAAAACGGCCATGATCGCCGCTATTTCTCCCGCTGATTACGAGGAGACATTGAGTACGCTACGGTATGCCGATCAGGCAAAGAAGATCAAGAACAAGGCTGTCGTGAACGAGGATCCGAACGCAAAACTCGTGCGCGAACTCAAGGAAGAGCTGGAGGTACTCAGGGGTGAGTAGCCACCAGGTGGTGGGTGCATTGTCAACTGACTTGATGGTAGCACGCGTGGCGGCATCAAGTGGAGAGGATACGTTCGATCCCCATATACCCCCAGAAAAACAAAAGGTCACTTACCAGACGAAAGACGGAAAGATCAAGACAGTCACGAAGGCAGAATTGCAGGAACAGATGGAAGCCAGCGAAAAGTTGATGCAAAGTTTGAACGAGACGTGGGAAGAGAAGTTGGCGAGGACGCAGGAAGTGCAGAAAGAACGAGAAAAGGCACTGGAGGAGTTAGGTATCACGGTGGAGAAGAACCTGGTTGGTGTGCATACCCCAAAGAAGGCTAGTCTCTTGTGAGGACCAGTCTAGCGTTATGTTGACATATTCTTCGCAGATGCCTCATTTGGTGAACCTGGTAAGTGCTATTAAATGATTGGAATGCAAACCCCATCTATAACACACTTAAACGCTTCTCCCCCCGTAGAACGAAGGCAAGCATTGGTACTACTTTACCCGTATTTGAATTGATGACATGGTTCATAGACCCTCTAATGAGCGAGTGTTTGATATACCAGCTCAAGCCCGGTCGTACTATGGCATGTCCACGTTATATTCTGATACTTTCGAGTAAACGTCTGATCGGAGAGAACAGGTTGGTCGCTTGGACAGCGAAAAGCAGGCGGCTATCCGTCTCAGCGGAGACAACATATCCGAAGAGCACTGCGCATTCGACAATGTCGATGGCAAAGTCACTCTCCATGCCCAACCAGATAGTGTGACGGTGCGTGCATATAACGGAGTTCTTACACTCTATTGACTTGATTTCATAGTTCCTGAACGGAAAGCAAATCACCCCGGGACAGGTGGGTATCTTGGCAATACTCGAAGTGGTTGCTTACAGCCGTGTCTCCAGCCATACAAGTTGCGATCAGGTTATCGAATTATCCTTGGTGCGTTCAAAGTGCTAGCATAATCCGCGAGCGTTGTCATTAATGAGCTCATATTCAGGGGATAATCACGTTTTCCGGTTTACCAACCCCGAAGAAGTTCGGAAACAGCGTGACCGAGCCACAGCGCGGTCGAACTTGCACTTGAGTGTCTCTGCTGCCGACCTAGAGGGCACCGAGGCCAACGCTACGCCCTCGACCCGTCCGCCATCCCCCGCGTCATCCGCGGGCGAGGCTGATGTAGATTGGAACTTCGCGAAACGGGAAGCTGCTTTGGCGCGGCTGGGCCTCGATCCTACACTGGACAACCTTCCGGACGAAGAGCTTAACAAACTCTTTGAACGAATCACCAAGGTCAAGACGATGCGTGACCATCACTCGAAACCACGTCCTGAAAGCAGTCTCAGCCATGGTGAGGACGTGTGGAGCGAGTCAGGTCGGCCGTTTTCTAGCGATACGACAACGGATGATACGAGCGTGGATGCTGGACCAAGTCGTGGGAGCCCCGATATGGACGGCCCGCTAAAGGACGTCCAACATCAGCTCGAGTCTCGACTACAAGCTATCTCGGAGTCGAATGAGGCCGAGGATCTGAAGGTGGAAAAAGATCACATGGAGCATCAGTTGAAGATGATCCAGCAGCAACTTAGACGACTAATTCACGCACGTGCACACGGGGAACTGGAAGATGATCTCGTCAGTTTTGAACCAGTTATCTATACCGCGAAGCAACTGCGTTTAATACGCAAGGTCCTGGACAAATGGCGGGCCCATCGGTCGTTTTCCATGGCCGAGACTGTCCTGTCTAATGCCGCCCTCGTAAAAGAAGCAACGGTTATCAGGTATGGGTTCTTTATTAGCTGATGAAGGGGCAGCGTTTACGAATTTGAATTTCGATTACAGCAAGGAACTCGGCAAGGAGGTTTCCTATAATTTTACTATTGCCTCTGGTGGGTCGCTGGCAGCGCCGACTTCGGGCGTAGATAATATTGGAAGTCTCGACGGATTTGGTGACGTCGCTGATCCTCGCCTCGCCTCTGCGAGTCAGCCTTCCGTTGCCATCAAGGTTCTTGACAAGAAACATTGTGCGATCTACACGTGGTCTCTAGACCGTCTACAGCAACAGCTACAACGGATGCGAAATCTAACGACTTATATCGATAGACCATCATATACCCAGCATTTCAGCTCTGATAAACCCTTCTATGACTCTCCCCCGCCACAGTTCTCCTTCATTGGCAACGCCCTCGTATCCTTGGCACCTCTTTCTCGTCGCCTTTCCTCATCTTCCGTGGTACCAATATTTTGCCGCTACACCGCAGAAGCAATCGGCTCCTGTAGGGTAGACATCAAGATTTCTAGCGTTATCCAAATGCCGAAGCATGGATCTGCTCCTTCCACTAGGCCTGCCTCTCCGGCTCCGTCTTTGTTGCCCGCCGGGAGCAAGATTAGTTTTTTCTTGACTATTGACTCTGTCAAAGGGCTCTCTTCCCACGAGTTCGCAGCCTTGCACCTGCAGGTGCGATTATCTTCCTTCGTAGGACCGTCCCTTGCGAACGAGGAGATATTTTCGTCTTCCGTTCTAGACACGGAGACGTCTTCACTTTCGGAACTCAAGTTTCGGCGGTCATTTTCTATCGTTGCTCCTACCAAGGTTATTAACTACTTACGACAAGGATACACCCCCATAGAGTTCTTCGCAGCTGTCAAACCAACCTACCTGGAGCGCCTGGAACGATGGGACGAAATGCGCGAACAGCGTGTCCACCCGCGCCCGACTTCCCCCGTTAGTCAAGCCGACAGCAAGACGTCAAATACATCAAATACGCAAGTGATGCGGCGGTCTGAAACAGATTTTTTTGTCGAGCAACTCCATGATGTCGCAGCTCGCATTCAGATACGAGAGCTTGGTGCGGATGGCGAATATGTCCCTGTCCCAGTAGTCTCTCAGGGGAGTCTGGATGCGGGTGCATTTTTCCTTCACCAGGGCCTACAACGCCGTGTCTTCCTGGAACTTTCTTCTGATTCCGGCCTTCAGCTCCCGTGGTCGGATGTTACCAAGGTCAGACTAGGGAACGTACGCTTACTTGATCCGAAGGGCCGAATACATGACTCCACATCCAGGGCAATGGTCACTCTCCCATTGCTCGCGGATCAGACGGTTGAGTTCAAGCCGGATGGGACGGGATCGTTGACTGCGGAAGCTCTTTGGGATTCGAGCATCCACGACTCGATGCTACTGAATCGCGTCACAGCGAACCCGTATCGCGTCATTCTGCAACTTCAGTGGGCGGTAGCGGTGGAGTCGTGTAGTGAGCCGGTTCAATTCTCTATGGACATCGCGGTGACGATGCAAACGCGGGACGCTCGTCCGCCGAACCGTTTTCTTACGTTCCTCAGCTCGGGCAAGATTCTTTCAAGACTGAATTCGATATTCAAAATCCGTCTGTCCCCGCCGTTGACACGTTCGCCACGGGATCTCTGGCGTCTTGACACGTCGGAGAAATACGTTCGCGGAGAAGAGGTGTTACAAAACTGGAAGCCACGAGGTATCTCTGTCGTACAGGACTACAACCGCCTTGTAAAGACAGAAAAAAGGGCTGCTGATGTGCAGGCAGTGCGCGTCGTGCTGGCATCCTCACGTGCGATGTCACGGCCTCTCACATCCGAGTCTACGGTGTGGGCTTCGGATACATTACTCCAGAAAACGATAGCATTGTGGCAAAAACGGTTTGGTCATCCCGATGAGGTATGTTGGGTTCCATATCCACTATGGGGGTCAGGCTCACGGTTGCGATCACTGTCGGTGTAGATTGTCCTGAGTCAGGTTCCGCAAGAAACAGACAAGCCTACCCCCTCTGCTTCCAAAGCCAGTAGAATTCTTGATGATACCTTCAAACTTAATTCCACCGTCACACAGGTACCGCACAGGCATGTCTTGTCGTGTCATCCGCGACGTTGCGAGGCTAAATTTTTAAAATAGTGACGGTCCAACGAAAAGAGGACATTTGCTCATTCTTGCAGATGCTAGTCAAGATACTTGGAGCAAGCGCTGGTTTATCCTTAGAAGGTGATGTCTATTTCATTTAACAACATTTGCACCTTGTTTACATGAATGCTAGACCATACCTGCACATGTACACGAGCTCTAATGAACTCGAAGAAGTTGGTATCATCAGTCTCAACGGAATGAATATTGAATGTGATTCAAACAAGGAGGCTCTTTTCGGGGTGGGTTGAATTTGCAATATGCCGTTGAACTTTGGGTCTGATGCGTCCACTTGCAGAAACAATTCTGTTTCACGCTATTTACTGCAGCAAACTCGCACGTGCTTGCCGCGCCATCGTGGAAGGAACTACAGTCATGGACATCGAAACTAGACCCTACCGGTTCCAACTATACCTAGACGGCTTGTGTTACACATCGTCTTCCTGTCGTTTTCGCGGATCCTTAGTATCTTATTGAGTTCATACCTGTCTTACACGTATACCATAGTCACCATACCGGATGAGTTTGCGTTATGCACACTGACACAATGCCCAGCCTTACCTGATGTGTTGAAACATTCAAGTTTCCTGCGGCGCAAGTCTGATCCGGCTTCCATGCGGTTTGAATGTCGGCCATCGAGTCCGAACTCGGGTATTCCCTTGCTTGCTCGGCGCATGACACAATACGACTGGACTCTTCCGTCCCTAAATAAACTTCGAAGGAGATGACATGGATATTAAAACGTTCCGGATAGAAATTCGACCCATTATCTTGCCTTCTACGGTTGTTCTTGCCCACCATGCGGATCAACTAGGTCAGCTCGGTTGGGAAGCATGGAAACGACGGTTTCTTGATCGATGGATCGAACTTGGTTCGTTTTCAAAGGTAGGTGTGATCCGTTGGAACACGTATGCCAAAGAGGGAGCACTCGACCCCCTGCCAATAGTGCTACACCCTATGTGGGTGAGTTTACGTACCGCACGGAACATCTAGGGCCAACTTTGGGAAAGATAGGGGCAATGATTCATTCATTTCTTCTCATCTATGAAGTTCGCGATTGTAGGTGGAATCCGTTGGAACACGCATTCCGATGGGGAGGGATCGGAGAGGAGCCGAGTCGAGCCTGTTCAAGGACACGGTGAGAGATATCGGTTCCGTCCTTGAGAGGGGTGCCCTTGCTCTGGTGAATGTTCTCACCTACAAGACCCCAAAGCCACTAGGTTGCGTTCTCTCTTCTGTCTCATTATTATTTGCCGCTTCGTGAGACAAAGCCGCACTGTGTACTCTGTGAGTGTGAGCCACGTCTTGGGATCTCACCTCGCATGAGTCCAATATGATATGGAAGAATATCGATTGGCTGAGGCGAACGTGGGTCGTGGACATAATTCATTTAACGAGTGTATTTTTGTAACCAACCATGTGAAGTAGCACGTTACACCGCCACCCGGATTAACGGAGACGCCGCTCCGTCACGCGTCATGACGCGCGGTTACGGACTTAGAAGACAACTCGTAAGAGGGTGAGCCGTACGTAGACGCTTGTACGTACTAAACATAGTGTTCCTTTGTCGGTTTGATAAACTCCTCGTCGCCTCCTCACAACCGACCGTTGCGCTCCTTAGAGACTCCCCCTCGGGCTGTCGCACACTTTCGAGTTGTACACTAGCAACTCGAGTTTTCTCAGGCTCACAGGTCCGAGGCATGGAGCATCATGGGACCGGATTTTCTAATCGTCGGTAACTCTCTTTTTCCATCCTTTTTCGTGGTCCTGTTGGAAAAATGGTACCGTACCTGGTCATCTGTGCTTGCGCTATTGTCCATGGTCAAATACCTCACCCACGTTGTCTACACGGTCCCATTGGCTACCGTCGGCGTATGTTCCGTTCCTTTCAAGGCGGAATCGTCCGTCTGAATCCGGGTCCTGCCTGCCAATAGTGGACCTACTGTTAAACAGATGGACCAATCGTCACACCTATACAAGCGGGTGAATGAGGGTGCGTGTCGATGCGGCTATTATTTTTAAATAAAAAAAAAGCTGACAACGCCGCGCGTGTCGCTGGCAACGAATAACTGGAGTAAGGATCGATTAGTATCAAGCGCGCTCGCATCAGTCAACATCGTAGACGAGTTGCGACCTGTGACTTACCTGGCAGTACAGAATTGACCCTATATTCAAAGCCCGTTTATGTATGGCCGGACGCAGGATGCAGCACTTAGCATTTTTTGATCAACGTCGTACCTGTACATACCATATGCGATCAACTACGAATGTTGCGAAGCAAAGAATGAATTACATCCTTGACGTTTCAGGCTACTTGGGGTTATTTGACCACGCGTTCAGGAGATTTGGCATTGGCTTGTTTGCAGCGGTTTGCAGCGCCGACGTAGTGTTATGTGTCATCAACACACTGCCTCACCACGAGGAGGACAAGTATGTAGCATCACTGCGACACTGCATGCGAGTTTCAAAAGAGGTCGGTTGCTACGACCCGCACTGAAACCGAGCCGGCGCTTCCACATCGCCTCATATCGAATACTTGGTTGTCAACGTACCTCTCTCCACATGGAAGGTCAGCCATACCGCAGTCTAGGCGGAGTCGCGTGAAATCTCAACAGGACTGGATCACCGGCGTTGAATAGCACAGATCAAATTCGCGGGCTGTGCTGAAGCAAAACCCGAGAAGCAGCCTGAGTTTCGGAACCGCGTCGATCTCAAGGGGCATCAACGGGCAAGTTACAAGAATCCTAACGAAATGAATGATATGCGCAACAGGCTCGACGCAGAAACTCCAACTTGTCGCAACCCCACAGGCACCTGCGTCCCCTATCCCCGACCAACGCCCTGCATGTGTACACGTACATACCCGTCGTCGCGTTTGCATCCGCCGACTTTTTTGAAGGATGCCATGTGTCAAAGTTACTGTACCTTGACATGCGCGTGGCGATGACTTACATGGACGACGGTCCTCCGCCGGACGTACTACATCCATTATGAACGCCGGAATTTCCCCGTCAACTGTTCCGACGTCGCTCGTGGTCCTTGGCGACCCTGTCTGTGAGCAGACAGGCATGGGCATGCCGTTGCTGTTTGCTCCGAAAATCGTGGCCGAGCCGTGGCGGAGGCGTTAACGTTAACTGCTGTCAACGCTTGATGAGCCACCAACAACATAAGCTACTTACTTGAGTTACGCAAAAAAATACAATGATCCGCTCAGGACGCCACTGCCGCCGTTGATTAACTGTCGGATTCACTTCGAAACGCTCCATCGTTGTGCTGGCATTGATACCGTAAACGCTAGTCGCCACATCCGAAACTCCCCGTTACGGTGGCATGGAAACATGATCTACTGAGGACGTGCGTCTACTAGACCAACGTAAGTTGTAGGTATACGACCTTGAGGCGGTGGTGTTGAACACAGTGGGGACGAGTGTGAGTGTGATGACGGAATACTGCAATAGCTTCGTGGGGTTCACTGGCTAGCGTGCTAGATTCATTGTGCAACGTCGCAATCAAGAGGGGAAACTGTTTCAAACACTACAGCACTAATAGTTCGCATGATTGTGCAATCGTCAAAGCAAGCTTGTCATTGGGATTGTAAATAAGATACTATGCTGTTAGCTACAGTATATTCTGACTCCGCGCTACTATACGGCAAAGGTACGAGCTATGGAAACAAAGGTGAAGATAGGGATGATATAAAATAAATGCATCTAGCAGTGTGGACAGATGAAGAATGAAGTCTAATCTTTGGGTAGTCCCGAAATATATAGAAATGCGAAATACCATCTATGGATACAGCATGAACGAAAATAGAAGGATTGCTTGACTTGTTTCAATCGCAGGTAATTGGACAGTCGTTCTGGTTGATGGCTTTGATTAACATCGACCAAAACAAAAGCAATTTGGAGCGTACCGGCCGTGTGAACGTGAGCATATGGCAGGTGATGTACCCTTTAGCAAAGCCAGCTCCCGCATATGCGAAGAGATATTGCCATTTTCGCTTGAATGCTTCGTACTCCCGAGGATCTTTCAAAGCTGGATAGTCTTTAACGAGCATGTCTTGTCGGATATTGGCCTCTAGACGGCGACCCCATTCCCGCAGGGTCCGGGGATAGTCTGTGAACGGAACACAGCTCAATAGAGATACATGACACTAGGCGGGATGCACTCACGTGCAGCGTGATTCTCGACCCCTTCGAGGGTGAACCTGCCTTCTGAGCCAGAGTTCGCACCTTCGATCAACGCGGTTGCACTAGGTAAACATGAGTTAGGCCACATGTAACGGCGCATAAAGTCTTCGGGTCTATGAAAATTTAGAAAGACGTTGTCAGTAAAGCAGTGATCTCCGAGGCATGACACTCACTGGTATGATGAATATCTTGATTCCGGGAATGTCGAAGAGCTGACAACCGCAGTGGCATTTTGCGACTTCAAGGCAAAGTCCACCAGTTTGAAGTACGTGTGATAGTACTTGGAGCCCACATGCTAATACGCATTTGCTATAGGTGAGCATGCAATAGATCAGGTCACAGTCATCCTTACCTCCAACATTTCAATGCTGATGAAAGCATCGAATGCTTTCTCAAACTCGGCGGGAATCTCGCGGTAATCCATCAAGTGGACGCGAATGCGGTCCGTGAGTCCCGCGGCCTTGATCCGTTCTTCTGCGAGAGCCTTTTGTTCTTTGGACAAGGTGAGGGTGTCAACTTCGCAGCCGAATGTCCGGGCGGCCTATGCACGCAATACACGTCAGCAATGGCGTTAGGTACGAAGACAATTTGATCACCTCAATAGCCATTCCGCCCCAGCCGGACCCAAATTCCAAGATGCGGTCACCAGGTTTCACTTTGGCTTTGGTAAGCACGTAGCGAATTTTGCGTAACTGGGCGGCTTCCAGATCGCCCGGGAATGGCCCGTCAATCAAATCCCCACGGACGCCACCTTCGGCATCGCTCCATAGTGCGCATGAGTACATCATTTCTTTACTGAGGAACGCCTGAATAGATCACGTAAATGACGCGGTAAGCGTCCTTCCTTCTGACACACACCTTGAAGAGCTCGTTCGATTGGTCGTAGCTCGCGATTGCGTTCAAGCGAGCGCGAGAGCGCGTTTGTCCGAGGAGTGCATTCGAGATCCCAGAAATTGCCGACGTAATGCGGGTAAAACCCGAGGAGAAACCATCCATTCCAGACTCGTTTTCGAGCCAAAGCTGCCACTCGTCAGCCGTGAGCTTGTTGGGCGACAAACAAAACAACGTACATCCATTACAGCTCTGAGACTGTTAACTTCAACGTCGCCTTCCATGTAGGCTTCGCTGACTGAAATATTATTAGTTCGAGATCAAGAGGCAGCGTGCCGATATTGAAACTTACAGCCCAAGTCTTGAGAACTGAGGGGGATATCAGCACACAAGCAACGGGGGGAGGTGTAGACACGTACAAGAGGACGCGTGACCAGAAGTCAGGGTTAGTGACCTTGAGATAGATCTCGTTGCAGCCCTTGGAACGGGTCCCAAAATGATAAACGCCTTGCGAGTCGGCGACAGTCATGTATCCCCTCGTGACAGCTTTCTCGAGGACTGCAAGAACAGAACTACGAGCTGGAAACTAAGGTTAGATGCATGAAAGAGAGACCGATCTAGAGTTATACCATAGCTAGCCAAGATTGCCTTGGGTTTGGGGACGACGATAGATATCGAGGAGGGGGAACGGTAGAAATTGGCCGCCGACGAAAAGGTCAAGGCGGAGGACGTAGCAGCGTTCAGCATTGGGAGGGAAAGGGGAGAAGAGAGAAGGATGCGATACGGCGAGGAGTGGATGGGGAGTGGATGGGGCGGGCCATGCCCCTTTATACGTAGTGGATTTGGAGACAACCCACGAGCAATCACATCACAATTTTGCACATGCAAAAATTATTCTGAAAGGTGCTCGGCAAAAATAGAGGGAGATGAGATTGCCTACTTGTGGCCGTCCGGGGATTCACGGGAAAATGAGAGATGAATCTGAGATCTACAGATACGACGGAGTCAGAGCTGGCAGAGTTTGAGAACATAGATCCGTTGGCAGGCGGAACTTGGGAAGCAGTGCCAATATGGTCGGAAGAATTAGGTTCAATCGCAAATGAGGTTCGACATTGTCCGGCGAGCGCTTGTGTCAGACAGATCATCCCCCGTTAGTCCTAGAGGTGTTCAGTCCCAAAACAAGACCAGGTTTCACTGTGCTTGCGGGAAACATGAAGCGATCGGGAAGTTGCGAGTGCTGCTGCGAACCCGCCAGCGCGGGCGAAGGGCCAAGGTTGCTGCTCAGCCTAGCAATTCCAACTATCTCGACACCCAAAAACAGCGCTCTCCCACGTGGTTCATGCGTGGCTCCCACCCACACGCAGGGTCAGGCCCGGGTCATCACAGGGTCGCCGCCGGGTTTCATCGAGTGAATCGCAGTCGGATCCCGCAACCTCGGGTTACCTCTTGTCAGGTGGCTGTGTCTTCCCTGTATGCACCACAATGACGATGTGTCCGATAAGCGGCCGATGTAAGTTGTTACATTAATGTCGCCGTGACTCACCCATTGTAACCCTAAACTCTGTAGACAAACGCAATACTTCCCAAACACGACCGCGGCGCCTGATCATTCCCAAGCACGCATGACAAAACAACTGGCACCCGAAGCAAGTCGCCGTGTGTCGCCGGGCCATGACGATTTCAATGTGTCCCTCATATTCATGATGCACCGCCATTACTTATTAACCCTGGTTTCAAGTCCATTCGACGCATGGCATGTCACGAGACTACCCCTTGTCGTAAACAAGGCAATGTACTACGGTCCTTTATTCTCGCTTTCCTTTTGTCTGGCCTCCCGCCCTCGCTTGCGGACGTGGAATGTTCACTCACTGATCGGTCTCACACTACGCCAATCTCGTCCACAATCAACAACCGCTTCCTGCGCTTCCATGTCTTACTATTGGTTATTACAGGCTGGGTCGTGTGCTTCGCATGAGATGAACCACTGCTAGACCCCCATTCCATGGACACCCTTTGGCTAAAGGATTCTCCCATGCAAATCCGGCGCCCGTTCAGACGAAATGGGGAACGCGACGCGTCTGGGCAGTCGTTGGGAAGGCCTTTCCTTCCAACGCCGCATGTCGGCCATTCATCCTGGAAGTATTAATCACCGCTAGCGCCACCATGCCACGGACACGTCCAGGTGCAGAGCTTCTCTGTTTGCATACTTCTCTGCGACATCATCGCTCTCCATGGTTGAACCGACACATGCTGTGGTTCTCTCTCATTCTCGCTCCGTTCCTGTCAAGTCAAGCCGGCCGCACTGACTTTTCTTATCGTACGGGGATGAGCATTTGGCAGGGACAAGCTTTCGCGGTAGCGTAGCGACCAGCATTGTGAATAGTCCCTCGTGCACTGTACACGACATTTACGCGAACCACATTCTCGATCAAGCGGTGGGAAAGTCTACTGCATAACGCTAAAGCCTAATACTCACGCATAATACCCCTTTTACGACACTTGTTGGGCGGTCTTATCACTATCAACCTTCCCTCGCCTGAAGTCCGATCACGCCCCCTAGAAGATGTGGGGTCCAGCAAGAAAATCTAGGGGACGGGTGACCAATTATCATGTCTTCTTCACATTCGCCTTGATGCATCCGTCAAACAGGGTCAACCATGCCAAAAGTGATCATGTGTCCAGTGCATTCACCTGTCAATGGGTAGCCCTGTGGGTATCTCTTGTGCACCAAAATAACCCGAGAGACTACATTTACGTCACAAGGAGTCGCTGATACCCAACGAGGGGTAGCATTGGCTCAGATGCTGATACTTTGTCTCAGTCGTAATAAACTGCTACGTAGGACATCCTACTCATCTGCAGTGTGCCAGTCATCACCTTACTCGTCAATTAGCGCTCAGCTTCTACCTCTCTCTCGATACCGGACCAGCGATCTCCAACTGATCTTCGAAGTCGAAGAGCATCATGCCGTATCTCCCACGTGTCGCACAGTAATGAATCGTGTATTACATCGCTAAATAATTCTGCCTGTGATGTGGTTAGATGCTGAACGGCGCTAAGACTTGACATACACTTGTAGGGGAATCGACGGTGCCTGCTTATTGTTGCTGCGAGTCACGAGGGGCTAGAATCTGTCCAATATCACCTCCGAGGAACAATACTACTGCCCCGGTGGAAGATGGCATTGAGCAAAAATCATCCGCCGGGTTCGCGCTTGCTTGCTCATTTGGAACGGTGATTGATTCCTGTCACGCCCTCTCTCGATCCAAGTACGCGCATTCTCAACCCAGGAGACTTCGAACACCGACTTCTGCGAGGGCAAGCCATAATCCTTGTTGTACTTTGCCCGGGTGGTTCTCCCGATGGCATCGATTGACGTGCGCGGGATTGCATGCTTACCCTCGAATCATGTATCTCGTCATGGTACTCCGAGAACCCGCGCCGCTGTCACTGTTTACGTGTCGTACCACGTCAGGGGTCCCGCTCTTAAGACCGCAGGGAGAAAAGTCATTAACCATCCTATGGGATCCGAGAGGAGATCACACGTGAGACAATGGCGGCGATAGGTCGAGGTCTTGTCGAGGACATGGACTAGCCTCTGAAGGAGGTTGCCGCGTCGTTAAGGGGAGGATCGATAGCACAAAGTGGCCGAGGAGTACGGAGAATGGTAGTCTAACACTATGATGCCCAGTTCATTGGTGGGTCATGTCGACGGTCCTCGTTGAAATCTAGGCCATGCCGACACAACTTAAATAGCAATCAAGGAGCCTTATACCGGGGAGAACCGCAAGCGGACCTGACATGCGACTCAAATCCGTGACGTGCCCCGATCGAAGTGCATGTTCAATAAACCCGGACGTCTAGTCTAGCAAAACTAGGCACGGAGATCGTGGAGAATCAAGGTCGACAGTCGCCGGAGCTGTAGCAGTGTCTAGGATGAAGCGGCGGTGGAGCTGTAATATAGCCGGTGTGCAACATCATGCACAATCCAGTCGAGACCGGTGACGAGGTTCTGACCAGTAACTGCGCTGCATGGCCAGATCTTCCAATGATGGGATTTGATTCCTGGCAAGTCCAACAGCTGAAGAGGATAATTATGGTCAAAAGTTGGTTTGTGCAATATATCACCGCGCACATCACGGATCTCCTGGTCGCTCATCGACCCTTGTATGTCTTGTTTATTTGCGAAAACAAGGAGGGACGCGCCAGACAACCTCTAGGAAAGTGTGAATCCCGGAGGTGGGTGAATATCCGATTGCACTTACATCTTCAAGAAGTAGGTTGTGGAGCTCCTTCTTGCAGTCTCGGATTCGCATGCGATCTCCCGAGTCTACGACCCAGACGATGGCATCCGTTTGCTCAAAGTAATTCCGCCAATAAGGTCGAAGAGTTCTCTGGCCACCAACGTCCCCTAGTCACACGGTGAATGATTGCGTCGCGGAACGATTCATGGGATGAGATACACACAGATGTTCAGGGTGTAACTAGAGGTTGGATCGCGGCCAGAATAATGCTAGTTTGAGCATACATTGGGAAGGCCATCTGCGGATCTTTTGAACACTCACTTTCTGTGAATGAACGTTTTGATGTTGAATCCCAGAGTTGGACTGACGCTCGAGATGCTCTCGCCATTAATCTTTTTTAGGATGGTAGTTTTACCAGCATTGTCCAGACCGCTGTGTTGATCTTGAGCCTAAGTAAGCTGAAAGCGGGGTGATACTGGCGTACAGGAACAGGATCCGCATTTCCTTCTCCTTCTGGCGGTTTTTCCTTATGATAGTTAGCAGTCCCATGGTGTGAAAATGCCTAAGCAACTTGAACTCGATCAAACTTCTTGCTGTGTCGTCAGAATTTCAAAGTAGAGGCTCCGCGGCAGGATTTTCACTCCCCGATGCAAGCCGTTTCGGCAAGATAATGTAGTCCCCTACACTTACGCTATAGCCCACGACTACCCTTCCACCTGCTGTGACGTCCGCGTCTGAAATCTAGTCCCCATGCCTCCGAAAGGTAAGGGGAAAAAAGGCAAAGGCAACGATGACGACTACTGGTCAGTCTATCCCGATCGATCAACCGAAAGATCGCAGATTGACCGACTAACGGCCTTAGGGACAAGGTCGGCCAATCTGTCGCGGACAACAGTCCTGCGACAACGCAGATCGGTGACTCTGATGCCGGTACCACTCAAAATACAAAGTCAAAGCCTGGATCCTCTGCATTCAGTTCCCTTTCCGTGCAAGACGATGGTCCGCCGGAGGTGGACGAGAACGAAGATTTCGGAGGTCTCATGGTGCGTTTATAGATTCACTGAATGCTACTGCGATCCCTTACAAAGACCTAGTCTGCCATAAAAGCGTCGAAAACCAAGGGAAAGAAGGACAAAAAGAAGGCCAAGCAAGTCCAGGAAGATTTCGACGAACCTCTTGGTGAAGGGCCAGCGGCGATCGTGGAAAAGGCACCGGTGGAAATGACTGCGGACGATCTCGCTGATGAAGAGTGGGGTCCCTCGAAAGACAAAGGAAAGAAGGGCAAAAAGGGCAAAGGAAAAAAGGGGAAGGTGCAGAACGAGGAAGACGAGGAAGCTCCGGGTAATATCTCTGTTCTCTCACTCTTGAGCTTGAACCCATTATAGTCCACAGAGGAGTCTGCTCCAACAGTGCCTTCCGCTCCTGAAGCCACAAGTACTGAACCACAGGAGAACGGTGACAATGACGCAGGTGAAGAATTAGACTCTGGTCCGAAGATCCTTACCAAAAAGGAAAAGGAGAAGCTCAAAAAAGAACGCGAAAAGGTCATTTCATTAACTTTGTGTTCTCAGTAGACGTCCAACCCTTTTCTAGGCCAAGAAAAAGGCTCAGGCAGAGGCAAAGAAACCTGCTGCTGCGCCCTCCGATGGTACGGTCCCAGCGCCGGTCCCAGCGCCGTCCGAGTCAAAGGCAGAGAAAGACGAGGATGATGAAGGGGATGGTCAGGACGGTGGAGGGGCTGCTGCGAAAAAGAAGAAGAAGAAGAAGGGCAAGAAGGACGAAGATGGGCCAGTATCAGCTCCTGCTCCCACTCCAGCGACAGCCCCAACTGCAAACAAAAAGAAGGGCGGGATAAGCGCTCTGAAGGCGATGATGGAAGAACGAAAGAGGCTGGAGGAGGAGGCAAGGCGGAGAGAAGAGGAGGAGAGACGGCGCATCGAGGAAGAAGAGAGGCGTGCTGAGGAGGAAGCGAAGCGAAAGGAGGAGGAGAAGCAGAGAAAGAAAGAGAAAGAGAAGGTGAGTCTCAGTATGCGATAATGTCGTCGTGGTACCCTCATCCTTTGAATAGATGAAACGCGAATTGGCCAAGAAAGAGGGTCGGTTGCTGACAAAAAGGCAAAAGGAGGAAAAGGCTGCCGCTGAACGGCGCCGACAAGCACTGATTGCCTCAGGGGTGCAGATCGAGGGTTTGCAACAGTCATCTGGGATACCACCTGCCAGCAAAAAAGTGGCTTACGGCTCCCGCAAAAAGAAGGGACCTCTGAACAAGGAGAAAGATTCCACTCCTGCATCGCCCGCTCCGTCATCAAGACCCTTAAGTCCTGTCCCGGCCAACGCGTCTTCTTCCCCATCCTTTGCCCCCGCTGAGCTTAGCAATAAGGCCGATGATGTTAAGGACGAGTGGGATGCAAGTAGTACGGAGGAGAAAGATCAAGTGGATACACCCGCACCTGCCGTTAAGGACGAGTGGGACGCGTCAAGTGAGGACGAAGAGAGCACACCACCTCCGCCTCCTGCAAGCATAACTACTAGAGCACCTGCAGTTCCATCGCCTTCACAGCCCGCGAAGGGGGCACCCTCTTGTCTGTATCTTTTGTCGCCTTGCGTTCCCTTATTAACAGATGACCACAGCATTACCCGCCAATGGGACAACCGAGCCCAAGATGGTGCAAGAACACGCTCCCATGCCACCCGCGAAGGAACCGTCGGATGAGGAATCAACTGAACATGAATCAACTGAAGAGGGTTCGGAGGATGATTCAGAGGACACATCTGAAGAGTCCGATGATGGTATGACGAAAGCACAGCGCCTAACCGCACAAAGGAAAGCGGAAGCTGCTGAGCGTAGGGCGAAAGCACACGAGGCTGCACTTGCCGCACGTAGCAAAGATAACCTCCGCAGTCCGATCTGCTGTATCCTGGGTCACGTCGATACTGGAAAGACTAAACTGCTCGATAAGGTCAGGTTCTGTGGCATCCTCTCCACATGGCTCTTACGCGATCGGACCAGATCCGGCAAACCAACGTACAAGAGGGTGAAGCGGGTGGTATCACACAACAAATTGGAGCAACGTACTTCCCCGTTGATGCTATTAAGACCAAGACGGTGGTGTTAAACAAGGTCTGTAGTTGGTTGTTGTTACCCCCTCCTTTTTAACGGTGTGATGCAGGATGGGAAACAAGAATACAAGATTCCAGGCTTGCTTGTAATTGACACTCCTGGCCACGAATCCTTCACCAATCTGCGAAGCCGTGGAAGCTCACTTTGCAATATTGCCATTCTCGTCGTCGATATCATGGTAGGTTGCCTTACAAAGACGTCGAAACCTGCTCACGACAGACTGGTAGCATGGTCTGGAACAACAAACGCTCGAGTCTCTCCGCTTACTCAGAGATCGTAAAACCCCATTCATCGTCGCCCTTAATAAGGTAATGTTTACCTCTATCTTGATACATTTTGTATCGGTTCTCAATTACATGCAGATCGATCGTATGTTTGGGTGGGAGGAGACTCCGGATGGTGCGTTCCAGGATTCGCTAGCCAAACAGAAGAGATCTGTGCAGCGCGAGTTCGAGGATCGTGTCCAGAAGACTACACTTGCCTTTGCTGAGCAAGGCTTGAACGCTGTGCTCTACTACGAGAACACAAACTTTGCCCGAAATGTCTCCCTTGTACCCACCTCTGCCATCACTGGAGAAGGAGTCCCGGACATGATCATGCTTTTGGTTAATTTGACTCAACAGCGAATGAGCGACCGCCTCATGTACCTATCGGAACTAGAGTGTACGGTGTTGGAAGTCAAGGTCGTCGAAGGTCTTGGAACTACCATCGATGTTGTCCTTTCCAACGGTATTCTGCACGAGGGCGACAAGATTGTGGTCTGTGGTCTCAATGGACCCATCGTCACTCAAGTTCGCGCACTACTCACACCCCAACCTCTTCGCGAGCTGCGTGTTAAGGTGTGTGATCGCCCATGTGTCAAATCCTCTTCCCTAACCCTCGCATTGTTACCTAGTCTGCCTATGTGCACCACAAGGAAGTCAAAGCAGCGCTTGGGGTCAAAGTTGTCGCCCCTGATCTCGAAAAGGCTATCGCTGGCTCGCGGCTTCTGGTTGTCGGTCCTGACGACGACGAGGAAGACATGATGGAGGAAGTCATGTCCGATCTTACTTCCTTGCTAAATTCCATCGATAAATCTGGTCGGGGTGTTTCCGTGCAGGCGAGCACGCTGGGTTCGCTTGAAGCCCTCCTCGACTTCTTGAAAGTCAGCAAGATTCCCGTGTCCGGCATCAATATTGGTCCTGTCCACAAGAAAGACATTATGCGTACGTCAATCATGCTGGAGAAAGCCAAAGAACTTGCCGTTGTTCTGGCTTTCGATGTTCCTGTCGACAGAGATGCTGAGAGGTTGGCGGAAGAAATGGGCATCAAGATATTCAAGGGTTTGTGCAGGACTTGCTTTCAAACGGACTCGCTAACATCCGCGTAGCCGATATCATTTACCACTTATTTGACGCATTCACCGCATACAATAACGAGATAATGGAGGCCAAGCGCCGAGATGCCGCCCCGCAAGCTGTCTGGCCCTGTCGCTTGAAGATCATCGCCGCATTTTGCAAACGAGACCCCATCATCCTGGGAGTGGATATCCTCGATGGAACGTTACGAGTTGGTACGCCGATCTGCGTGGTGAAAGTCGATCCAGTGGCTCAGAGGAGGGACATCATTGACCTTGGGAAAATGTAAGTCACACCGACGAAGATGTTGGTTTTGGACCAGTCCTCACCCATACGCACGTAGAACGTCGTTGGAGATTAACCACAAGCCATACGAAGTGAGTCGTGTGTTATTTCGTGTTCCTCAGAATGATTTGATGATTGTTGCAGATTGTCAAGAAATCGCAAGCGGGTGGTGGCGTAGCTGTAAAGATTGAGCATGCTGTCTATCAATCGGCCAAGATGTTCGGCCGCCATTTCGACGACAAGGACGATCTTCTTAGTCATATCACGCGGCAGAGTATCGATGTTCTCAAGGTGAGCGTGAACTCGTCCGAGGCAACTCCCATTCTGAAGCAGTTCTTGCAGGCTTCATTTAAAGCCGATGTGTCTAGTGAAGAGTGGCAGCTCATTAGACAGCTGAAACAAGTACGTCCCGGTAAATTTCAGGTACTTGCCGATGTTTGACGGTCTCCGATACCACAGCGCCTGAACATACCGTGAAGGGACGTGTGACGCTAATAACGGCCGGCATCAGTGCCTTGCTTCTGAATCGGAGTTACATACTACTAGCATCACTGTATTTATACTGCACGTTATCGTTCGCAATTGACGTCAACACCGTCCATCGCTTTTCCCCCCCTTCAAATCTTTGCCATCGATGTTCACTCCGTCTAACGCGGGGGGTCACAAACCCATTCAAGACGGCAATGAAACCGCTACTCCCACGGAAGATCTGGATGCCTTGCAATTGGTAACACACCATTCACAACGACAGTGGGATGACCTTGTGGGATGATGCGCTCGGCGTTACGGGTAACCGGTAACGTTAGTTCACAGTGGCAAACTGGAAAGGGCTGCGGGTATCTCTGGTTGCGGACTCTGAGGATACGTTCGATCCGCATTCCGCAGAGCTTCGTATCCTCTGGGAGAGATGCATTGGAGATTGAGATCATACCGCTTGAACCTGAACAGCGCTCATACCTGCGTAGGGAAGCCCCCCAGTGTTGCCATCCTGAGGAGTCAACGCATGTATAACTGACACTACTTATCTTACTTTTCAGAGTCGACTTGGGTATAAGCAGGTAATGCAAAGTTTTTTTTTTGGTTACTACTTCGATCGCTGAGCACTCGGGGACGCCTACTAGCAACTTCACCGCAATTGGCACCTTCTCGAAAGCTTCGCTGCCAGCTTTGTTGCTCTGAACTTCATTGGCGCCGTTCGGTACGAGTACGCTGTGATTGCTTGCATCCTCGCTGATGACGGTTCCTACTGGACAGTTCCTACCTGTTCCTTGGGTTGCTTGCGGGAGGTCCTGCTGCGACATGGTAGGTGGGAAGGAAATATAAAGTGCTCCGGAAAGCTTATTTTTGAATGTGTCTGCAGGTCATCCTTCATTATCACGATCATCTTCATGGTCATAACTGCTGCGGTTCTTGCGGAAATCTGTTCGGCGTTGCCACTGAGCGGCTCCATCTATGTTTGGGCTGCCGAGAGTGCTGGGCCGAAGTATGGAAGGTTTTTCGGCTTTTTAGTCGCTTGGTGGGCTTGCACAGCATGGATGACATTCACCGCAAGTAATTGCCAAGTGAGCCTAACTCCCCATTCAACTGGGCATTAGACGATGATATTATTTACTGACAGGCTACCGCGAACTACGTTGTGTCGCAACTGGCTGTCTGGGAAATCGACTTCCCTGGTGGTATCGATAACAATAACATCAAATGGCGCGCGTTTGTCTGGATACTCTCGGAATTGATGTTGTTGATCTCTGTGGCCATCAACTACCTCCCTCCTAGACTCTACTCCGGCGTGTTCAAGTTTTCTATTGGGTTGCTTATGCTCGATTTTTTCTTGTGTGCCATCTGGCTTCCGATTGGTGTTTCAAAAACGTATGGATTCCGCTCGGCTGCGGAGGTGTTCACAACAACTTGTGTGTCTGGATCACGTCGACCATGTCTTCTAGTGTCTGACCCACATTTAACCAGATAATGGCACTGGAGCCCCTGCTGGGTGGAACTGGATCTTGTCCTTGTGCGTCCTCCATTTGTTCTGCGATTCGTTCAGTGGACCAACCAGAGTCGATTGACAGCCTTTTTACTGCCGGGAGCCTCACTGGGTTTGATGCATCCGGCCATATTGCTGAAGAAACCAAGAACGCTAGGTGATACACGTTGTCAAACAGTAGCACTACGTCGTGACGACTAACTTTTACCCAAGTGTTGTCGCAGCCAAAGGTATTCTGACGAGCGCCATCGCAACAGGAGTGCTCGGGTTCATTACCACTATCCTATTCTTGTTCTGCACGCCAGACCTCGACACTATGTTCGCTCTTGACGCACCGCAGCCGTTCGTCCAGATTTATGCCATGGCTTTGGGGAAGAAAGCGAGTATCTTCATGACGATCCTGGCTGTCCTTGGTCTTATCATGGTACGAATGGTCTCATGGCCCGCTGTTCCCGGTTGAACCTTGAATCCCATAGAACACAACAGTAGCCATCGTAGCCTCCTCGCGGTTGGTGTTTGCTGTCGCTCGTGACGGTGTACTCCCCTTGTCGAGTTGGATTGGAAAAGTCGATGAGCAGGGACAGCCCCGTAACGCGGTTACTGTCATCTTTATCTTTGCCGCAACCCTCCTGTGCACGATTTTGCCGAGTCAAGTCGCATTTACGTCTTTGGTGTCAGCCGGTGGTGCTCCGACCATCGCAGCATACGGACTCATCGCCCTGTTGCGACTCTTTGTGACCCCGGACAAATTTCAGTCTTCTCACTTCAAACTTGGCAAATGGGCGAAACCGTTCTATATCTGTGCCGCTGCCTTCAATGCTCTCGTCTTTGCCGTAGGTTTCTGTGTCGTTATGTTGGTGTCACACGCACATCCAATCTAACCCAATAAAAGGTCGATGTCTCCCCTTTTTACTTCCCAGTCACTGCACAGACGTTCAACTTCGTAAGTCACAAATCCAACCGTCACGACTTTGATCTGATGTGGCGATGTGCAGGATGTCGTCATCATAGCGGCTATTACCATCTTTGCTTTCCTCAGCTGGTATTTCATTCCGGAAGAAAAGTGGTTGAGGCGTGATCAAATTCTCAGGGCCTTGGAGGCAGATGATTGAGAATTCTCGGGATCCGCTCGAGACACAACGAAATAACATTGATGCTGTAGATACCTTAGAGGGACTCTAGTCCCAATTGACCCTGACATGCACCCTCTATGTCTACAATCTAAATGGACAACCTTATTGTTTATCGGAGTAGCACAGAGCACAGGGTACTTACCTCTTTGGGAGCAGCGACACTCAGGATCACTGGGTGATTCGTTCCGACGAGAACCTCATCCTGTGGAAAACATAAGAACGGGGCGTGTTAGAGGTATTGTCTCTATTCACGAACCTCAATTCGGATCCCCAGATTGTGGAACGCCTGGGGGAACTGAGGGACCGGGGGTACGTAGATGCCTGGGGAAAGTCAGTAACAAAGGGGTGATAAGTACCGAACGGATCTACCTGGCTCCACAGTGATCACCATTCCCGCCTTTAGGCTGGTAAGCGGGTTATTGTTCAGTGCTCGGAAGTCTGACATGCCAAATTTGAACGTACGTGTCGCCGCGGGCGAGATGTGCTGACTCATGCAAATCTAAGTTTTTGATTGTTAAGTTGCCTGACCGTCTGGCCCCGCGCGTGCAACAAAAGAAAGCAAACAAAGACACACCTATTCCGATAGGATGACTCAAGAAATGGGGGTACAATACCCTCTCTAAATCTCCGGTGTATAGGTTAAAGCCTATTTGGTTTAATTCGATTCGCAGAAGGTCGCATGACTTGCGGTGGAGTTGGTGTAAACTGAGCTCAGCAGTTTCCGTACATAGAGATATCAGGGCTTTCTGGGCATTGAGGACAGCCGCATAGAGATCCTTTTGTGGTTCGCTAAACGACCCAGAGGCCGGATATGTGCGTGCTATACAACAAATGGTCAGAATCAGGTATCGATATCCAAGGATCCAGAATCTGACTGATATCCGAGGCGTAGCCACTGGAGTTCCTCAGTTGGACAACGAGAAAGATCAATGGAGGCCGACTGACTTATATTCACATCCTGCATCCATGAGGATCATTTCTCCATTCCGGACAACCTGGTTATTAGAAGTATAATGTATGATAAGCGCGTTTGCTCTAAATTGGGAGGTCAATCTGGTATTTGCAAAAAAGTTAAAGATGACGGATACCCTGATGCGACCACAGGTACATATGCTAATCGTTGTGATCCAGCAAGACAGCATAAATATTCAAAATGAGCGGCGATTGCACTCTCCGATATCCCAGGGCGGGTAAATCGCATGGTCTGTAAGGAAGAATGCAGTTCAGTATGCATACTTTCCGACACGACGAGCTAATCAACCTTGGCAAGAGAACGTCCACTGATGTCCGCAGCAGTCCGCATGACTTGTTGTTCTCGCTCGCTCTTGATAGCTCGTAGTTTGGCAATATGTGGCGCCAAGTCACGCCTCCGCGAAGCGGATAAAGACTCCACGACTGTCTCGTACTCTGATCTGGGGTACACGGGTGGAGAAAGATATCGCAACAATGACTTGGCAGTCCGTGGAGACCGCTTTGGCGACGAGTTGGGTATGTCGATGTATATGTTAGAGTAGAGGCTAGCCAGGGACTTGAGTTGACTAGGGAAGCTTTGTATGGACCTTGCGTCATCTGCTTTGAATATACTCAAGGCATCATCGAAGCCCGTCCTATGAATAGCGAAATCGTTAGCGATTTGACCAGCGCCATCCTCTTTTCCAGTACCTGGCACCTTCCCACTTCTCTTTGGCAGAGTCTTTGCCACTAGAGAACAAAGTCATTCGGTAACCGCGCGAAGTCGAAGTTTTTTCTAGTCACCGGTTTGGCACGGCATCAGTATAACGTATAGGATGAACTCACCCAAGATAACCGCTGCGTCCGGTTCCTCGAAGCCCGTTAAATACCAAAAGTCGGACGCCTGACGGAACTTGTAGCTGTATAGGGTTCAACAAAGCTAGCAGGCCCGGCAGACAGCAAACCTACAATATGTCTTGAGAAAATATGAGACGTCTGATTGATGACAGACATGCTACGTACTCCCGCTCATGTACTTGATCGGTGCGGCGACTGAGACCACCACAGAATCATTTGGAAGGCTCTCCATCAACTGCCTGCGTCGCTTCTCGTATTCCTCGACGGGTATTCCAGGGGTCAGCTCATGTGGCCGCACTGGTGTTGGAGAGGTTAAATGAGCTGCGACCGTGATGCGCGAGTATGGGGTAGGCTCACATAGGTGGGGGTGTGATTGAAAGAGCGGTTGACCATAATTTGAGGGTTTGAGCTCGTTGTCAGGAGAGGCCTCGGTAGCCAACGCGCGCAAGAAGCACGGGGTAGGTCTGCTATGGGGGTGAGAGATGGCAAGTCGCTGCAGCACACGCCAACCTCGGAAGGACATTGGCGTATGTAGATAATTCCCAAAAGTTGTTTTCGGATAGCTAAGTCGTAAAATAATTTTTGACATAATGACGCTGACAATCACGCGCGAGTCGTTTACAGCAAAGGTATCTCCGTCGAGTAAATGGACTTGTCCGAGTCCGAGTCCGAGTCCGAGTCCGAGTCGCCCCACCGGGCCTTACTTCCTATTACTACTGCATTCTGATGTGTTGCGACTGGGCCAGGTATGGCAGACGCGGCGTCGACGTCGCGTCAGCGATGACCGACTTCGCCTTCTCCGCAGTGAGGGGAACCACCAGGCTTGGGGTATTCTTATTTTCCCGTCCTCGTGCCATTCATCACAACTAACACCGCTTTAGTTTTCTCTCGTTCGCAACGTGGCCTCAAACACGGTCTTGGCAACCGCGCTAGTTTTTGATGATACCATTCTGGGTCGAAAGCAGGTCACCGCTGCCCTCATCGAGGGTATTGTCTCGAGTGCAATTGACTGGGCAGAAGCGTTGACGCTTGCTCCAATATACCTGGGGGAGTGCATATCCTCCGCCTCTCTTCGCTTTGCGTATAGCTCCATCGATATCCTCTCCATCATATTCCCAGGGAGCAGTGAGGCATCTTTTTCACTCGGCCCGTTCATCGACCTTGTCAAGAGAGAGTGGGACAACCCCACGCCAAGTCACATTATACCAATCAAGAAATACGGCATCACAGACGTTGCTAGAGCTCTCATTGCCTGGGTTGCTCTGCAAGGAGTTACCCAAGAACACCACGAATCACGATGGTCTCGTTACCTACGCGAGGTCGAGGTACATAGTCCTACGACTGGTCCTCAACTGAAACGTGTTCCATCTCGCATCCGTGTCACCTCAGACCTCATATTTCCAGGACATCGCGGGCAACTTATATCCGCTGATATCGGTGAAGCACACCCAACTACCTATTCACGACAGCGATCTGCAAGCGTACTTTCCCGGATATCAGTATCATCCATCACATCGACACGGTGGAGGGATGCGCGGCCGGAGCACTGCCCTAAATCAACCGAGGAAGTGAAGATGAACTTGCGACGGTTTTCTAAAATGGTCCTAGCAGGATATGGCGGGGCCAGCCTCCTGTTCTTCGGGGTATCACCATTGTTTGCCTCTCCGTCTAATCGCACGAAGGCACCTACGGTATCCAACGAGAAGGAGGCTGAGGAAGCGCAGCTGGAAAAGGCCATCAACGATGCCGAAGCGGAAGTGGAAGGTGCCTCTGGGACTTTACCGCCTTCATTGGCGGATAACATGGAGTATTCGTGGTGGGATATCCTGCTAGGCAAGCACGACAAGGAAATTTTCGAACGATCGGTACATAGTGGGTCCCCAGATACTCAAAACATGCATAGTCGTATGCGCGCTACCGCTGTGATTGGTATTGAACGCCAAATGCCCAGATTCTGGGTGCTTACCGATCACGACCGATGTCAGGTAGTTCTGGTTCTTCGTGGTGCGCATGTCTCTTCTGGTCACAGACGACGGGGTATTGACAAAAATCGTGAGAATAGGTACCATGTCCCTGAACGAACTGGCAGTTGACCTGACATGCGAGCCTGTTGAATTTGAGCCGGCATCCAATGCAGTAGATCACCATGGTCTCGATGGCAAAACTCCATTTCCAGAGTTAGGGCGGAGCCACGGTCGCAGACGATCCTCGTTTCTCTCGTCATTTCAGCGGCCACGGTACCTTGTACACGGTGGTATGCTTCGCATGGCCCGGGTGATGGGCGAAATTGGAAAGCCAGTACACCTCGCTGTCATGGACGCGTTGAATCGGAATCCAGATTATGGTTCGTAAACCTATTTATCCGCCGAGATCGTGTGCGCTAAATTTCTGTCACCTCTGGATCGTTCGGAGTAGAACTGATCCTTTGCGGACATTCCCTCGGAGCTGGTGTTGCCACCCTCCTGGCTTTAGTAAGTAACGTTGATCGTGTGTGTACAGCTACATATTCAACCTTTTCGAAGATGTGGGCAGATTCAACTACCTGCCTTACTGTCCCGTCAAGCGGGCTTCCCGTTGATCGTCCGGTGTCTGTGTACTGTATAGCACCTCCGTATGTCTAGCGTGTTGGTTTCCGCGGATGACATCTTACTTTTTATCTTCTAGCTGTCTCACTGACGCAGACTTGAGTCGCCTGGCGTCCAAGTTGATTGTTTCTTTCGTCTATTCAGACGATATTGTATCTCGACTGTCGTTGGGTTCTGTGCGTGACATCCGCAATGCTGCTTTATGGCTCTGCGAGGCGAACGAAAATGGTGGACGGGAGGGATATTCCGTCGTAACGCACCGCACGAGGCAATGGAAGAGTGGGGCCGGTTCCCCTGAGGACATGCATTGGGTAAGTACTGGGAACATCCTGTATTGCTTGTTGCATGATCCATTCTCATCTGGAAAAGTTTTTGGCGACGAGGAAAACACTGGAGGCAAACATGCAGACGGCGGATCTGTTTCCCCCAGGCCGTATTTTCTGGGCTCGTAGAGACGGGGATTTGCCTCACTTGCAAAGATTGTCGCCCGCGGGATCTGAGAAAGAAGCGGCCAAAGTTAGGCTGTTTGAGGTCCTGGACAATGAAAAAGTCTTCTCGCAGATCGTATTCTCCAAAAATATGCTTAGGTGTGTTCTGAATATTCTATCGTCTTCTAGTTCGATAAGCCTTCACTTTCACAGCGCCCATCTACCTCATCGTTACGATCAAGTTCTGCACGAGCTGCTGTAAGACGAACTTTATTTGCAACATTCGGACGCAAAGTGGAAATGGCTCTCGATAACGAATCAACTTAGCGAACACATCCCTGATACCTTACGCCAGACATTTACTAATGTAATCACCGATGAACAGTTGTATCCACTCGTTTGCTGTATCCGATTATCCGATAACACCGTAACACTGCGAAGACATTCATGTCGTCACGCCGACTAAGATTGGCATCCACTGTTCGTCAAGATCTTGCATAGTTACGGTCCGCACAACCGACTCAAGTGGGCCGACGACACACTCGTCATTCATCGGGCCACCTGTGGGGACCGGATGGAACATAGCTAGGCACTATCACGACACTCCCCAGATCCGACATAGTTTGATCTAAGTTGCAGCCCTGATGGAGCGGGCCCATTTTTGCTGGATAATCCCAGTACCTCGCGACTATTTCCGAGTCACAATGTAAACCCAGGTCGAACCCCGAGACTACATAAGATGAATCCCATATACGGCAGAACCTCAACACCAGGTCCAAGATCTGATCTACAATGTGTCTTGGAACATTGACTGTACGGATCTGCACTCAAATAGGCATGTCAAACTTGGACAAAAACACAAGGATGCTTGCCTTGCATATTCAGATTCGAATGCCCATTATCTGCGACCTCAGTGTTACAGAAGGTGATCAATGACAAATCTACCAGTATGGTGGTATTGTGATAATGCCCAACACAAAAGACCCTAGGCGCGGTATGATCTGTGATGATAAAATAGAACCACCTCATGCAAATAATCGATGACATGGGAATCGAAAGCGCGTGGTCCTGTTGGATTGTGAATTACCGCGATGCGAAAAAAAAGGCTGGTGGAAGACGACCATGTGCAACGCTCAATCTTGATCCATCTGGTCTCTCGGTCGGTACTTGATACCTCGACTTTCGAGTTCGGCTTCAACCTCCTCCGGAATGCGTCCCTTTACTCGCACGGCGTACATGCCTCTGACGTACTTGGCTGTGTAGAAGAAAAAAAGAAATTAGTCTGGACCGATCAAGGCCGAATGCAACTAGGCAACAGACGCACAAGTTCTTTGCCAGCGTGCCACCCAACTGGACTCAGGGTCAATGACAGCTATGATACCATCAAAGTACGTTGTCGTGCAGAGGGTGATGCGGTCGGGACTGCCTTTCAACTGGTCATTTTTGGTGCAAGTCTCGTAAGAAAGGAGTTGCTAAACACAAACCTGCATGATCTCCTCGCAGTTTGGGCAGCCGTTCTTCCTGAACTCCGTGGGATGTAGTATTATTGAGCAAAGCAGACAAGCTCTAAGCTGTTTTGATTTTGCCTGTGAAGGGATTGCAGCCATGGTGTGGTTCGGCGAGTCGGTTCAAGGTGTACTAGTAGGTAGGAAATTACCTGCGCAAGCTTACCTAAGCTTTGTGTTTGTGGGGGGTGGCGTTGGCTAAGACTCTGAGTCGTTTACCAGCTAACTCACGATGGTTGCGCGTATTGCTCTCTTGGCTCTTCTGCCGGTTTCTGGTGTTTTCGCATTCGCGAGCACTGTACCTTTTGTTGCTTGGTCGCCTCAAAGGTATTTCCGTTCGGTCCATTCTTACTCGGTGTCTGAACCTCCGTTCTAGCTCGGATTCTGTCCTCGGCAGTCTGACTCCTGGCGCACGTCCCAATCACGGTTCGTTACTCGAAAGCATTGTTTCGAACGGGGATCTCTGCTCCTACGATGCTGTCGTCTTGGTGGACCACCCGGGGGTAAGGTCTTCTAATTGTCCGTGTTTAGCGCATTCCCAATAATGCGCTCGAGTAGGCACGCAGTTCCGACCTGCGGAATCTCCAGTCCTCGTGTAGACTTGCGACTTTGATCAAAGAATCCCCAAGCTCACGTCAGCTACCTTATGTCGAACGCGGTTTGAAGTCCTCGCCCGATGCAGCTTCCCTTGTCGCCAGACAGTGTGGTTCGATTGCCATCGACGTTGTCCCGGGTTCAGGAGAGTGGCTGCTAGAAGGGGACAAGAAGCATGTTCTTTCTATTTCGTTGCCTCCGATCGAAGGATCCCCCAGGTACAGGAAGACCGTGATGGCCGAGCATGGTTCGTGTTCACCGGCGTACCATGACTTTGGCACCTCTTAACGCTTTGCACGTCCACCAGAACAACTTCTCTCGAAGGAGCTCGACAAACTTGCTGCTCTCACGTCGAACCATCTCGTCGTTTACGCGGGCTCACTCATCCCATTGGAGCGCCGTGAACTCTCTGATCGCGAATCCGCATTCGACTCACCACCCGATGCGACAGTTTCGTACGCGGCGACCACTGCGGCGTCACCCAAAGGGGGTATCCTCCACAACTACCAACTCCTCACCCCAGCTCTCATCACTTCGCTCCTTGTCGCGTTTTTCATCCTTGTACCCACCGTCCTGGTTGGCATCAACACACTTGCCAGTATTCAATCACCTTCACGATCTGAGGCACCGAAGGATTATAGCGCACAGGAGAAGAAGATGCAGTAGTACTTCAAGAATGGTGATCATATTAGTTTTGACTGGCAATTACATCGACGTGCTAACACATAAGGAAAGATAAGAGATGCAATGATACGACGGGGTAGTGGATACAACAGTAATGCTAGAATAAGACCGGCGTGCAATAAGCAATATTGAACGAGGGACGTCTAGAAAGCCAAGAAAACGGCGCTATTCAGGCTCTTGCCGAAGTACATCCTGCATGGATTCAAGTGCGGATAGGTGCAATGGGAGGATAGGGTATCCAAAAGGTCCCTGTAAGCTTGCGAGAACAGCGAGTTCATAAAAGTTTCGCGTGATTTCCTGGTGGGTGACGTCATCTGGGATGAGGAGCGTAGACATCGGGGATCTGTAACTATGGAGGAAGTGAATATGGAGGGTCGGACATGACGAACTCGCGCGCTTGAAGGGGACGTGAAGGAGCATAGTCGAGCGAACAGGAAGTATGGGGGAAATCGTTTCAGTGCCCGCCGCACCTTCTTGATCGGGAATAAAGGAACAATCGGCCCAAGGATAAGGTGCAGGAGTGGACAAGGGGATGCGGATGGTAGGGTAAACGGCGTATATTGTGGCAGTGGTTGCATCCATATACAATGATTTGGACAATGAATCCTTCCCTGTGGCACGTCGTGAAGGTGTCTGTTGTCCGGTATTGGGTTGGTTTAGTTGCATGAGCGACCAGGAAATGTTTTGATCGACGGATGAGATCGTAATATGAAAGGGAACGCGATCTCGACCGGGTGGTGGCATTGCTGATAAGTTATGGATCCAAGCTAATGCGCAGGTCAAGAATGATTGGAATATCGGCCAAAAAAAAAAACGAACCGTCAAGCTCTGCAGGGGACATGAGTCCCAGCTTAGATATCACCAAGCGCCATTCAATATTAGTTCTTCGAGCAGCTTGGAGGGCAAAATCCCAGACCTGCAGGACGGCGGATGTTTCGACCTCATCCTGAGTTAACCAGCTCCCAATGTCGTAAGATTCGCCGCGTTGGTCAATACATGATGCCAAGATCCATTTTCCGCACTCAGAAATTTTGTAGCCAACATGAAGAAAGGTATGGCGGTCCAGCACGTCCAATGTATGGACTGGTCCCAAATTGAAATGTACAACAGGTTTGAGTGGTCGTGCAAGAGCAAATGCTGGCTCGCGGAAGAACCCACGAACGTCCTTGTCGATGTCGAATATTTTACGCGACATAGTGCGGTTGACTGACTGAGGAACGCGGTGATACACTGAGAAACAAAGCCGTTCGAAATCAGTGGTTCCCGGGTCGTGCGAAGTAATGTGGTGTTCGGGTATGAGTTGTAGGGTGACTGGATGCGCAGCACGAATTTTCTGCAGTCTCTTCATCGCAGAAGCAATTTGTCGAAGTAGAGGTGATGCGAGCGTCAAAGCCGAGTCTGGAACTGCGATATAGAATACAAGACCGTCCAGTTCTGAAAAGTCAGTGGCAAATGAAGCTAGCATACGACAATCAGCAAAGCTTTTGAAGGTACAGTGTTGCGTACCTAGGTATTTGCGAAGGGAATCCAGTCGCAAAGCGAAGACACCGTCGACTGAACAAGAAGAGTGACTTCCGGGAATGTGGGAACCCAGTTGGCGTGCCTAAGGATGTCGTTAAGTAGCAACTCGGAACGGTCAATGAAGGAGCGCACACTGTAGGTCGTAGATAGCTTCCTCAACCAGGCTTCCGCCAACAATTGTCTGTCGTTACCATTCTCCTCAAAAAAGAGAAATGCTGTGAGATTCTTCTTGCCCGCCAGCGGTGTCAACCCAAGCTTCTCCCAGAAGCGTAGGGATGAAGGTAGTATTTGGATAATAGAGTCGCCCTTACCAACCGAGATCATCGGTGTATCCATGCGCTGGAGAAGTCCTGGATCTGAGAACGAACCAGCTCCTTGATCAAGAAGAGATCAGCAAGCACGTTTGCGTGACAATGAATATGCTAACCACGATGCAATAACGTTTGCAGTTCAATGGGGCCTTCTACTCCGGGAAGACCGTGCATGATCTGAGTCACCATAGAAATATCAGTGGGCCAGACATCTAGCTGCCTATGCGGTAGACAGTTGGTGTTGCTGGCTCGCCATGCATTCAAAAACATGCTATTCTCAACAGCTTCCCTAGCGATCATACCTCCTGCGGCCTCGAGGGACTTCGACTTCTCTGATGTGGTGCCGAGCGCCGCAGCAGGCGATACAGGAGTGGGCACAGATGCCGGGACATGAATTGGAATCGTCATAGGTGCCACTGCTGCGCCAGGAGGTCGCAAGGGCCTACTGAGCGGGAGGAGACATGGGTGCGAAAACCGCATATGCAGCAATGTCGGCCCTAAGGGCAGATACGCGGGAGGGGGCGTAGAGGTTCGCGAGGGAATAGCGGGTTCCACCCCGTCGATATCTTCATCCTCCGATGCAACGTCAGAAGTATCGTCAGCATCATCGGAAACAGGACGTTCCCCGTCCGAGGTATTCTGTAACCAGCTAGGACGCCATCTCGTACCACGAGTCCCTTGTTCGAAGCTTTTTCGCTTTACCCCGATTAGCTTCTTTACGAGACCGATGCGAGGGTCAGTCGCCGCATCGTATCGACTTTTCCAGCGATTATTCTGATCGGGTGACGAGGGGCAGGGTATCGGTCGCGTTCTATCTTCTTCATCGGGAGGACTAGGAAGGGCAAATTTACCCATGTGGTATTTTGAATCGGACAATGTATGGCTCTGGGCGAACGGAATCGGGTCAAAAAATTTTGATAGGGCTACAGGTCCTCTCCTGTTTTCGAGCGATAATACTATCTGGGGTGTTGTCGGTTGGGAGTCTGGGGTGGGCCCAGGAGATGGCAATGCCACATCTGCACCAGCTAGCGCTGAATCCTGCATATGATACAGTTCGGAAATTCGAGGTGTGAACGAATCCGCAGTTCCATCAGTGGGAAATGGGGATGACTGTTGTTGACCTGGTGTACAGGGCCCGTCACCTAGAATGCTCGGTGAGAACCTCATCGGCCCAGATGCTGGGTGGGTAAGACCAGAGGACTCTCCGGGTGCAGGTGCAGCGGGTCGAGTGGTTCGAGCAAATCCAGATGGTCGATCAAAGAAATCAAAGTCGTCGTCCGTGAAGGTGAACCCGTCCTCAAAATCCATGTTGGCGTGCCCTGTACTCGTATTTCTGCCACCACTTGCAGCTCCCATGTTGTCGACATTCATGTCGAAGGCCATGTCGTATGCCTCGCCAATGTGCATAAAACCGTTGGGAGGTTGTGTCCAAGTGGCTTCGATAGAACCAAATGGGTCGAAAGGTGGATGGGGGAGTGACAAGCCAGTTCCTGTACGTGAAGGAAGTTCAGGAACGGCTACAGAGTCCACGCTGGATGTGGTAGGTTGTACGGTCGCCATCCCAGGAGCGGAAGGAGGGGAGGGGTAAGGTGGCGGAATATTAGCATCTGTGGAGGCCATTATTGCTGCCTGGACAGGGTCAATTGGTATCTGCACGCTTCCTGCATGGTTCTCATTGACCGGAGAGAGGGCCACAGGAGAATTACTAGTAATGGGGAGAGAGGCGGAAGGTGGAATGCTGATACTTGCAGCGGGTGTTGCTATAATACGAGGAGAAGCAGAGGATTGTGCATTCTCTCGTTCTCTTCGAATACGCTCGCGTTCCTTTTCCCGCTCTTTCGCGACAGATTCCACGTACAACCCTATTTCTGAAGCGACATTCTCGACTTTTGATGACCTTGAAAGTGTCAAGGAGCGGAGCGCACGAACGGATTCAGAGGTAGGGGATGCACGCGGGCGACGTGAGATAGGACATCCGCTGAGTACTGACGGGGTGGAGATAGCAAGCGGACTATCTTCTCCGGACGAAGACAAAGAGAGTGCGACGGAAGGCGGAGGAGGTGGAGGGGGCGAAGGTTGAAGTTGAGGGGGTAGATCCGGTAGGTAAGGAAGAGACCGGCGAACATGAGCAAACTGAGAAGGAATTGTGAACACAAGACAAAGGTGGAGTGGCCAGATTATGGCTATCCCCTTGTCTTCACCCTGCTTGTTTTGCACGGCTATCCAAGCGATGACATAGGATGGACTCATATGTTTAGGAGTGCTTGAATGAAACGCGCTGTGCCTCTCGGACAGCCATGTAGGGAGGGAAGACTTCCAATCACCCGCACCGAGTCCAGTAAGCGACTGTTCGAATTGACAAGTAATTCCTGAAGTAGGACCGTTATACGGGGACAAATAGTACGATGGAACTCCAAAAGGTAGAAGCATCATCGGCGTGCCGGGAGCTAAGGGGAGGCTAAAATCGATTGGGAGAAGATCGGTCGGTCGTAATTGTGAGTATATCTCTAATCTTGATGTATTAAGGTGCACCTCGAGCCGGCAATGCACAAGTGGTCTGCAATAGTGAGCGATGAGTAAAGATTTGAGACTTGATCCTCACCTAAGCCGCATTACATTCAGCCAATCGGTCGCCCATTCATTCGATATGGGGGAAGAGGTAAGTAGAAATCCGTCCATCAATCGGCGGGCCGGACGTCCACCAACAGTATTCTTCGAGACTTTGGTGATGTCGTCAATGAGTCGGCTCCGAAGAGCATTTATGAAACGAGAACAAATTATGCGGAGAGGCTTGCGTGGTAGGAGGTTGGCTGCTGAAAAATCTGGGCGGCTGATCGGAGAGCATTTCGCGTCATGGCACAAGTTACATGGCGATGGCTGGGCTGCACATTCAAATGAACAAGGATAGAGTCCTTGGGGATCGAAAAGCGAAACATCTGAAACTTGGAGAACTAGTGAGCACAGATCACAAGAGAGTACAGATACAGAAAGTACCGACGAAAAGTCGCATGGGATCAAGAAAATACTCACCGACGAGGCCATCTAATGATAATGCTCTCAGTGCGGAAAGACAGGCATCGGAATGATCCAGAGAAGTGAACGTGAAAGCATGGAGTGCAGAGGAGGCGCCATCGATGTGGACATGAGGTAGTATGGATTCCAGGAGACTAAGGGACTCATTCCGCGACACGAGTTGTCTGCGGCCAAACTCGAGGATGTCGTAGGAAGGGCCGTCGACTGCAGGTACGAAAGTGACATAAGCTATTCGTGCATCGGATGGCAGGGAGATGACGGAGGCAAGAAGTTTGTCGGAGGGAGTTACCGCAGGCAAGACGTGAGCTGGCGGCGCGTACGGGTGCGCGGTGGCATGGCCGTCACCGTGTTTCTGGGCCATGCAGACGGGTGAGAAGCAGGGCAAGGGAGAGGCGGGACGTGGCAGTGGCAGCGGGCCACCAGACTGTAGCGACGGATTGGCCCAAAGACGAAGAGGGTGATGTGGATGGGTAGCCAGTGCTTCAGTGTGCTCTCCCTGCGTATCTCTTACGAGCTCATCGTCGCCGACGTCGCCGCCGCCGTGTGATGGAGAATATTTAATTATGTGGATAAGTCCAAAAGGGGATATAGCTAATTATCTAATGTCAACTAGCGGATGTGAGGAGGCAATGTCTCCGCCACACACGCTGTTCATCTTTGTGAGTCCTCGTCAAAAAAGTTATGCAGCCCACATCCCGCCCCGCCTCGACTTCGACCCGTCCCGCAGCATCCCCCCATCCCAGAGCCCATCTAAATCAGGTCAACACACAAACGAAAGTCATTGACACCGTCCATGGTCGTCTCCTGTGTATTGCGGATATCCGTGGTCGTCTTTCCGCCCTCAATGATCTCGCGCGTGAAGCCAACGCCAAAGCAGTCATTCACACCGGTGATTTTGGTTTCTTTGGTCAGTGATCCACATCTTCATCGCCTCTTCCAATTTTTGTGCCCGCTGACGCGTCTCGCGCTCCCCAGACAGCAGCAGTCTAGAGCGAATCAATGACCGCACTCTCCGTCACCTTACTATGTACTCTCCTCTCATCCCTACCGCTCAACGTAACCACCTTCTCTCCCTTGACAATACCCCAGCGACCATTCGTTCCACCGTAGATGTCTCCCTCATATCAGAATTTCCCCTTTTACTCTCAGGTCAAATCAAGCTGCAAATTCCCGTGTTCACCGTTTGCGGCGCTTGCGAAGATGTAATCATCCTAGAAAAATTCCGCACCGGTACCTATGCAATCGATAATTTGCACGTGTTAGACGAAGCCACGACGCGTTGCCTCGATGTGGGTGGTGTCAAATTGCGGCTCCTCGGGTTAGGAGGCGCTCTTGTCCCGCACAAAATGTTCGATAATGGCGACGGAAATGCTACCATCGCCGGTGGTCAGGGCACCATGTGGACCACGGCTCTCCAGATCGGTGAGCTTGTCGATACTGCCCAGCGAGTCTTCGATCCTTCCGAGACGCGTCTCCTTGTCACGCATGCCAGTCCAGGTCGGGAGGGAATTATTGCTCAACTCGCGCTCGTTCTCAAGGCGGATCTCACGATTTCTGCCGGTCTCCACTTTCGATATGCCAGCTCCTACAATGAATTCAGCGTACAAGGTGACTTCGAAGGGTTCCGTCACAAGTTGCTTGTGGGCAAGGAAGGCTTTGACAAGGTCTGGGATAGCGTAAAAACCCAGGTAGATGCTGTCATCGACGAGCACCAGCGAATCCTCCTGGATAAGGCTTTGTCCGTCATCGAACGCATTCCTCAACCTCAAGGGCAGACTGGTGCTCCGCCTACAGCTACCGGTGAAGAACCTGCCTGGAAGAATTGCTGGAACTGGAATTTGTGTGACGCTGCCTTCGGGTCCCTTGTCTTGGACATAAAGGAAGGCAGGATCAGCGCGGAGCTCAGGAGCCAAGGTAAGCAATTCGGTCGGAAGGACAACTCGCTCTAACATATTGCAGGGTTCAATTACGCCTACCGTCGCACTGCTACTCCAGGTACTGTTGCGCACACTCCCAACTCGACAAGTTCTTCGTTGCCGAACACCGCAGCGAACCCACCGACAAAGGGTTCAACACCAGTATCCGCGGAGAAACCCGCCTCGCCTATGCCAAGGGAAGTCAAGTCACCACTCGCCGCAACATCGCCGATTGTCTCGGCCACACCGAAGGAGGGGACCGCGAGCCTTCCTCAAATCAAAGCAAACGGGACGCCGACAGAGAAAGACAAACAGAAAAAAAAGGAGAAGAAGGAGAAGAAAGAACGTGCAGAGCGAGAGACGAGAGAGAAAGATTCTACAGAGGAGAGAGCCGAAGCTAGCGTATCACCTGTCGATCCATCTGCAGGTCAACCAAGGTCGGGCAAAGAGACGCCAGTTTCTGAGGAAGTAGCTAATACTCCCGTTCCTGATATGCTGGAGGCTGGTCTCAAGTCACCAACGACGGACAGTGCAGGGACACGTACTCCAACATCAAGGCGGACCTACAAGCCATCATGGACGCTATTCGTTCGCCTTCAGTCACCTGCAAACGAGGCAGAGGTACGCGAGTTCTTTGGCGGAGAGCAATCAGGCGTATGTGAAGCATTCGACGGACCATGGTAAATCGCTAACAATAAATCCTAGATCGTCCGTGTGACATACCCAAACACTCAACAGGGACGGAGCCAGAAAATTGCTTATGTCGAATTTGGAGATGAGGAAACTATGAAAGGTGGCCTTGAGAAAAACAACGAGGTAATAGACCGACCAACTTCGCAGAAGCTTGACTTTTGACGATTATGACGCAGACAATCAACGACTCCCCCGTCGAAGTCAAAGTTGCAACAGACAAGGAAGACCGGGGTGGATTACGAAGTGGCCCTAGAGGTCGCGGTGGTCGTGGAGGGTTCGTTGCACGAGGGTTCGCAGCTGCAGGTCTGACTGGGAAGGGGCGAGGAAGCAACGGCGAAGCCCGTGGGTCCGGGGAGAACGGCAAGACTGGGGATGCAACTGCATGAAGCGGGTCGTTGTCAAAGCGGGGAATTACGGGCTCAACTACACACGCTTGATGCTTCACGCCTTTTCACGACTCCACCACTTTCATCTCGCTGCTTTCTTCAGGCTTGCTCTCCATTCATTCGTCTTGTGTTTCGAATCTTCTAATTACGGAGTCATGCGTGCTTTCGTTCTATTATGTTCACCTTGGGATACTGTCCAGGCAGCCCAGATAATGCATGTGCATCTCTACAGATTCGCCAGTAAGGTATCGTCTCGCCTAATGCGGACGGAATGTCGCAACTTCTTGTACACTAGCCCACGCGGGACACCTGGATGAACATCAGGTGTTGAACATCATATACACAAAGGATGGTCACTGTAATTTAACGAACACGCTGAGGAAACCGAGATGACACCGAGAGTGACGAAGCATCAAGAAGCCTACTTAGATCATTAACATTCCTGAAACGCATTGCTCGTCGATGGAGATCGGCGATCGCCGCTTAATGGATCTCGAGTTAACCAGGATATAGACCCCAGATATTCGTCAATCATGCACCACAGGGCAGGAATGTCAGAATTGCCCACCAGCCGTTAGGCAGACGTCTGCTGTTGCGGCCCTAGTTTAAATCAAGATCATCTGACGAAGTTACCTGAGTACTACAGTAGACAGTCGGTAGCAAGACCACTGAACGTGTTTTTCTTTTCTGAAATATTTAATAGTGGTATTCACTTAGGCTATACTACAGCTATACTATGGCTATTATATGCCATTTCTCAAGTCTGGAATGCCCGTAGAATAGAGGTGAAAATTAGAGCTCCGACACGGCAGAAGCGTGCCGATCGCTGAGATATCGAATGGCTCAAGTACATCAAACTGTGTGAAGGAAAAGAAAAAATAGATTGATTGCAACGAACAGGGAAAATCGTAGGTGACTGATTTGAGAAGCTGCCTCCCCCCCTACTTCCACCATGCCTTGCATCTCAGAAAAAAAAAGCTGTTGCACGGTATCGACAAATTAGAACTCAAGGTGTTGACACAGCGTTTAGAGAACTTACTGGATCGTGCAGAGGAAGATGACTCAGAGGACGAGATCAGTTTGTTGGATGACGAGATCCTCTTTCTTAGCAGCCCTCTATCGCCTCTGATCACCTCTGATCTTGAATCCGATGGTGAATCCAGCAACAGATCTGACTCAGAGTCAGACTCGGCCTGCTCAATGAATAGAAGAGATCTACATTACCAGCAACTCCTATGTGAAATCCATGTGCTCCATGAGGAGGTCGAAGAGGCCTGCGTAATCAACCAGCTAGCTGTACCAGTGCTGAAGGCCCCCCAGTTGCATCTTCTCACTCACTTCGCAGAACTGCGACCCCACCTCTTCTGCATGAGAGCTCGTGTTGATCCTGAAATATTTGACTGTATCTTGGATCACATTAGTGGCCACCCGATTTTCACATCTAACTCAAACCGACCTCAACTTCCAGTTGCAGTTCAGCTCGTCGTCTTCCTTTATCGCCTAGGACACTATGGCAACTCTGCCGCTGTGGAATACGTAGCCCAGTGGGCAGGAATTAGTGTGGGATCAGTAGTAAATTGCATGGACCATACAATGCTAGCTATCCTGGACCAACACAACGAATTCGTGAAGGTTCCGACGGCAGACTCCGTTGACGTTGAACTAGCATGGGAGTTTGTCGCAATAAAGACTTGTGAAGTGTGGAGGGGGGGGATCTTTGTGGCCGATGGATCAACTATCAACCTATATCAGAAACCCTCGCTTTACGGTGAGACGTACTATGACAGAAAAATGGATTACTCACTGAACTGTCAGGTAAATTTCTCGTACCGTAGTCCTGTTTTGTGGCTGACTTGCCACAGCTTACTGTGATGCCGCACAACCTCCTTGTGGTTGATTATGGCTTGGGACATCCAAGGAGTGTGCACGATGCCTATGCATTTCAAGGGACAGACCTTGCCCAAGACCCAGACAGTTTGATCCCGGAGGGCCATTGGATCTGGGCAGATAGTGCTTACCCAACATGCCCATGGTGTGTTGTCCCCTTTAAGGCGACATGAACAGAACCATTGTCGCGGCCACAGAAGGTTTATAATCGATATCTGTCAAAGGTCAGGAGTAGGATTTTCATGGAGTCAGTCACCTTAACATCCATCGTAGGTGCGTGTGTGTGTGGAACACACGTTTGCAGCCCTAAAAGGCAGGTTCCAATCGCTCCGTGAGCTTCGTGTGCACATCTGGACACCCAATGACCTAGCCTATGCATTGCACTGGGTTCAGTGCTGCATCATCATCCACAATATGATCGTGCAATTTGAGGAGATGCTTGGGATGCAGTCGTCTGTGGGCTGGGCTCGTGAGGAGGTAGTTCAAGGGGAGAATGAGCATCGGAATGATCCTGTGCATGTGATGGTCCCAGATGGGACACCTGGACAACAG
>JBBPMU010000133.1:0-54294 GCA_038090475.1 Wakefieldia striispora | reverse complement strand
AAAGACGGTGTTATACACCCGATCAATCGCAAAGGTGGGAGACCAAAAATTCAAGCAAATTGCCAGCAGGGCTCGGGAGTATTGCAGCACGGCTAGCCGCTCTAGGCAAGCGCAAGTCTCCCGCGATGGCCCGGCCGAGGTCAACATGGAAGACGACCGGGCGTTGATTGCAGTGTCCTCTGATATTGAGGCTGAGTTGGACGGTGAAGGCAAGCATTTCTTACGTTCCTTGCCAGACATACTAAACACATTTGACCAGACAGGGTTGGGTGAAATGGCATAGTTTTTCATGGGCATGAGTGCTAGAAAGGGGCTCAATAAGGTAGATAGAGATCCAGCCCTGCTATACCCTGTTTCCTACTGCTGTGTTTGAATTGATCGATCTGTGTTCTTACTGTGTGTGTCTCTGCGCGCGAACTTCTCTCTCTGTGTACGGACTGTGAACAGGCCATGCGGTCTGTACACATAAATGACATGTCTTTTCACAGTAATTTTACTGTGATGACTGTCGAACTGTGGGGTCTGTCCACAGTTCGTACAGACGTGACAGTAGGGGTGCCATATTGCTGATGGCCAGCGCCTTCGCGAATCAAGTATTCAGCCATCTTGGGATGCTGTGATGCAGCGGTAGGATACCAGGAGGGAACAGGACACCACACGTGAGTAGATGTTCCACCACGGAAGTAAATCCACTGTAGATGGCTGCCTCTAGGACCGTCATACCCTGGGCGCCTCGCAAAGTGAGATCACAGCCTGATTGGATGAATAGCTTGACCAAGGCCAAACATGTTGATTCGATATGCCCGAATTGTCTAATGGCGAGGTGAAGGACGGTATCCCCGCCGCTCGTCGTAGAATGTACATCAGCGCCTTTGCGAATCAAGTATTCAGCCACCTGGAGGGTCAAGGTCGAGGGATGTTGTAACGCAGTCAACAGGATGCCAGGAGGGAACAGGACACCGCACGTGAGTAGATGTTCTACCACGGAAGTAAATCCACGGGAGACAGCTGCCTCTAGGACCGTCATACCCTTTGCGCCCTGCAAAGTGAGATCACAGCCTGATTGGATGAATAGCTTGACCAAGGCCAAACATGTTGACTCGATACACCCGAATCGTATAATGGCGAGGTGAAGGACGGTATCCCCGTTGCTCGTCATGGAATGTACATCGGCGCCTTTGCGAATCAAGTATTCAGCCGTCTGGAGGGGCAATGTCGAGGGATGTTGTAACGCAGTCAACAGGATGCCAGAAGGGAACAGGACACCGCACGTGAGTAGATGTTCCACCACGGAAGTAAATCCACGGGAGACGGCTGCCTCTAGGACCGTCATACCCTTCGCGCCTTGCAAAGTGAGATCACAGCCTGATTGGATGAATAACTTGACCAAGGCCAAACACTTTGACTCGCAATGCCAGAATCGTCTAATGGCGAGGTGAAGGACGGTATCCCTGTCGCTCGTCGTGGAATGTACATCAACACCTTTGCGAATCAAGTATTCAGCCATCTGGAGGGTCAAGGTCGAGGGATGTTGTAACGCAGTCAACAGGATGCCAGGAGGGAACAGGACGCCACACGTGAGTAGATGTTCCACCACGGAAGTAAATCCATCGGAGACGGCTACCTCTAGGACCGTCATACCCTTCGCGCCTCGCAAAGTGAGATCACAGCCTGATTGGATGAATAGCTTGACCAAGGCCAAACACGTTGATTCGATACGCCCGAATTGTCTAATGGCAAGGTGAAGGACGGTATCCCCATCGCTCATCGTAGAATGTACATCAGCGCCTTTGCGAATCAAGTATTCAGCCATCTGGAGGGTCAAGGTCGAGGGATGTTGTAACGCAGTCAACAGGATGCCAGGAGGGAACAGGACACCGCACGTGAGTAGATGCTCCACCACGGAAGTAAATCCATCGGAGACGGCTACCTCTAGGACCGTCATACCCTTCGCACCTCGCAAAGTGAGATCATAGCCTGATTGGATGAATAGCTTGACCAAGGCCAAACATGTTGGCTCAATATGCCCGAATCGTCTAATGGTGAGGTGAAGGACAGTATCCCCGCCGCTCGTCGTGGAATGTACATCAACGCCTTTGCGAATCAAGTATTCAGCCATCTGGAGGGTCAAGGTTGAGGGATGTTGTAACGCAGTTAACAGGATGCCAGGAGGGAACAGGACACCACACGTGAGTAGATGTTCCACCACGGAAGTAAATCCATCAGAGACGGCTACCTCTAGGACCGTCATACCCTTCGCACCTCGCAAAGTGAGATCATAGCCTGATTGGATGAATAGCTTGACCAAGGCCAAACACGTTGGCTCAATGTGCCCGAATCGTCTAATGGCGAGGTGAAGGACGGTATCCCCGCCGCTCGTCGTGGAATGTACATCAACGCCTTTGCGAATCAAGTATTCAGCCATCTGGAGGGTCAAGGTCGAGGGATGTTGTAACGCAGTCAACAGGATGCCAGGAGGGAACAGGACACCACACGTGAGTAGATGTTCCACCACGGAAGTAAATCCATCGGAGACGGCTACCTCTAGGACCGTCATACCCTTTGCACCTCGCAAAGTGAGATCATAGCCTGATTGGATGAATAGCTTGACCAAGGCCAAACATGTTGGCTCGATATGCCCGAATCGTCTAATGGCGAGGTGAAGGACAGTATCCCCGCCGCTCGTCATGGAATGTACATCAACACCTTTGCGAATCAAGTATTCAGCCATCTGGAGGGTCAAGGTTGAGGGATTGTGTAACGCAGTTAACAGGATGCCAGGAGGGAACAGGACACCACACGTGAGTAGATGTTCCACCACGGAAGTAAATCCACGGGAGACGGCTACCTCTAGGACCGTCATACCCTTCGCGCCTCGCAAAGTGGGATCACAGCCTGATTGTATGAATAACTTGACCAAGGCCAAACATGTTGATTCGATATGCCCGAATTGTCTAATGGCGAGGTGAAGCATAGTATCCCCGTCGATCGTCATGGAATGTACATCGGCACCTTCGTGAACTAGGCGTTCAACTAACTGCGGGGTGACGGGGGGATCTATTAATGCAGTCCGCAGAATGCCAGGGGGAAACGGGACACCACGTGAGAGTAGGTGTTCCACAACGAGCGAGTGACCGTGCTCGATCGCTACTTCTACGACTGTCGTGCCCCGAACACCACAGGAAGTGGGATCGCAGCCGGCTTCAATGAGAATCTTGACCAGCTCCAAACGATCGACTTCTCGGTACCTATCTTCATCATCCTCATCTCCACTGTCCCCATCTTCATACCAGTCGTCTTCCTCAACGTCGTCCACAATTTCATTACCCTCGTACTCGTCATCCTGCGGTGCTGTGTGCTCTCGGCCCTGCGACCCTTCACGTACAGCTTGCTCCACAACACACTCTTCATCTTGTAATTCCTCACGTCCCACGTCATACGTGTTCATAGCGGCGAGGTGAAGCAATGTGTTGCCTGTGGACGTGCGTGCATTTATGTCGACGCCACTACCTATTAGCAACTGGACCATCTGTGGTTTCTGCCGTTTCTGTAACGCGAAGAGAAGGACGTGAGAGGGAATTGGGACTTTTCGCAATAAGAAATGTTCCACGACCGTGAGGTATCCCCGTCTCACTGCGATGGTTAGTGGTGTCTCTTTCTTTCTATTCCGCGCTCCCGGGTTAAAGCCAGAATCGAGGAGCATTTTTGTCAGTTCCAAGGCGCGTGGTTCCCAGGGTGACATTGCAGCCAGGTGAAGTGCTGTGTCCCTACGTCCACGCGAAACGGCGCGCACATTGACCCCTTTGCGAAGTAAGAAACGGACCACAGAGACCGTTTCGGAAGTATTCCCAGTGCATGCAGCGATCAGGAATCGAGCTGGAGGTGGCTGATCCGGTGGAAGTAGAAACTCGAGCATCAAGGTATGTGCTGCATGTAAGGCACGTTCCACTAGCTCCGCACCAAATGAGCTGTTCGGGGCGAGGTTCTGGCCAAGCTCACACAGCCTTCGTGCCAGCGCAACATGGTCTCTGTCCGTTTGGTTGCTGTCGCCCGCGTTCGGCCTCGCGCTACTGAAGATGGCACGATACAATTCTTCGTCTCCGATTTCGCGCGCCCATTCCGTGAACGCGTCTGTTTGCACAAGCTTAACGAGGACCCGAGTGCTGCACCATGGCATACACACTGCGGTCGAGAGGAGCTCTGGTGTAACCACGCTTCCCCTCTGCAACAGCTCACCAACAAGTACGTCGTTACCCAGATCGACGGCGACCTCGAGTGGTAAGGCATGGCGAGAGTCATCAACAACCAAACCCGGTGCTGTGACGTCGATATTGCTTCCCAACAAGGTAATTGCATGCGTAGTCTTCCAAAGGTCTGCGGCATACACGAGCGGATTCGTCCCTGGCCTTGACCGCAAAGGACAACTGCGGGAGATGAAAGACTCGAGAAGACCGACGGAGGAGTAGGCAATCAAGATGTAAAGCATTAGGTCATGTCTCGATGATGGCCATGGAGGATAAAATCGTCGGGGATCCTCCTCGCGTAATTCGCAGAGAATGTCCCAATGCGATGGGCGACGATGGATCTCCGATACGAACGACTGAAGCACCTCTAGGATGACAGGCGATGCTGGGTCGACATAGGCAAGATGGTTGAGTCCAGTGGAGAACACGTAAGATAACATCGGAGAAGATTTGGATAATGCAAGACTGGCACGAAAGCGTACTAGTTTGAGGAGACTAGTGATGTAGAACAAGCACACTTCGGTCACCTCAACGTGGGCCTCATGGGGGATGATGCGATACATGGGTAGTGCGGTGCGACTCGTAAGGTATTCCTGTGTAATGGCCTACTCAAATATCGCTCATGCAGGTAGATCGTACAACGCACTTTGACGGTGAGATGCGATAAGGCAAGGACATCCGTCTCTTTATCATATATCACAAGGCTGGATAACGTCTCTACCAGCGCAGGCCCCAGCGACTGTGTCCCACAGTGGATGCTTCGATGCCGAGGATCGAACGAGAGCCCGTCAAGAAGCTGAGTTAGGCACAGAGGTACCAATTTCGCCATGAGCCATACAAGCGTACGCCGTACCAGTTCCGCTTCCGACGTTCGTTCGTCGATTTTCGATAAGATGCGCTCGTATGTTGCCTCAAGTTCACCCGGGAGGTCGTCGAGCACTTCTTGCAACTCTTGCCTGGAGGAACATCGCTTGAGGGTGTCCAGTTGACACTGGACCCAACGGAACCTAATGACAGTAAACACGATTCAACTGGATGCCCCCAGAATATGTTCTTACCTCCCGTCCGCTTTCTGGTGTAATTCCACGCGTACTTGATACTTCAACTTTGCGTCAGCAACTCTCAGTTGCGCGTGCGAATAAAGTTCTTTTGTGATGTGCAACCCTATATCGGCCGCCAACTCCTTACCCATGGCGTGGAGGGAAAGCGACGGATACTTTCCGAAATGATCCTCGAAGACTTCCCGTGGTCGGCTCGTAACAAGTAGCCGAATGTGGGAATGAATCAATGTGGCGAGAGCAGGCAGAAGCTTCTCAACCTCCGCACACTCGTCAAGCGCATCGATCAGTATCAAAGGCTCGCGAGGGAAGCGACCAGCTGCCCGCAACACCAAGTGCGCAAGTTGATCGGCGTCGTTGAGCGTCAAGGTACCATCGCTCTTCTCCTCGAGTATTCTGTTCGGAAGCGCCCCAGCGTCAATGTCACAGTCGCGGAAGTGACGAAACAATTGGGAGAGGAGGGAGCGCATCACTTCCGTGGGATTCATCGACCGTTCGTTCCGGAAATCACAATAAAAGTATACGACCACGTCCCCATCTTCTAGTGTACCTTTGAGGTGCTCAATAGTAGACGCACTGCAAGGGTGAGGATCGATATGGGCAACAGCTACAATCACACTCACACCAGGACTGACTTTCCACAACCACCTGGAATTTTGTTGAAGGTTGCATGGTATCAGCTGTGGGGACTGGCGAAGAATGGAAAAACCACACCTCTGCCGTGCAGCCACATGAACGGACTCCTACCAGATCTCCACACCTTGTATGCGCCTGTGTTTGGGAACCACGTACACGTGCCTTCTTGGCGTTGTTTCAGTGTCTCATTATGCTTGTCCGTACACTCTAGGGCAGCAAGCCACCGCAAGACCTCGTCCAGCTTCTGGTCTGACGGTAAAGTGGATGTCAGCAGCCCGATCGGCAAGTTAAGGTATGGTACACGCACGATGAAACTCCTTTTGTCTTGTTGCTTCTTGGCCTACGTTTGACTGGGATACGTCCGAGTCCTCACCACGTCTGTGTTCTCTATCCGTGCTGTGCTCAGATGACAGACATTCCGAATCAAACATCATGACACATACATACCTCCTTTCAACCGTATTTTCCTGACTATCCTGTGGTATTTCCTCTACAGTAAGAGTGTCGGGTTGAGGCGTTTGTGGTGACCGGTGAGGACGGCTCTCGCAATCCCTGATTTGTTGAATCAACGACGACTCCCGTCCGCTGTGGCAAAACTCACCAAACCTCCGGAGTGAGCAAGAAATAGAACATGTTTTTGTGTTTTTCAAAGAGGACAATCGCTCTGGAAATATTGTCTGCAGCCGGTTTGAGACGTAGCGCAGGAGTCGCTTCAGGTTGAACTTGGCTATCGAGCTTAAATATGTCGTCCACCTCCTTCAACTTGTCCAAACATGGGCGTAGTTCTCCACCGAACAGCCAAGTGATGACCCTTTCATCGATGATGCAATTTTGGAGGGTTATAGCTTCCAAGATAGTTTCGGCAGATTTCCGAATTGTCTCCAGCTGCTGGCGAAGGCTTTCGATGAGGCTGAGGTATCGGTTATTCTCTTGGTTATTCGCACATCTTAGTGCAGAGGAACGAATTCGTTGCGAGATGGTGATAATGTCCTCGAGAGCCTGCTGGCAGTGAACCTCCAAGGGGCCCGCTGGCATGACTCTGCTGGAGGTTTGATAAAGAGTAACGTTCTCAGAGAGTTGGTTCTGTCTACACTGCGGCCTAAAAACACAGGAACTGAACATAATGCAGTAACACAGCACATGACCGGCACGAGGATAATCTCGTGGTGAGGCCAAGGCGGTGCACTAGCGCCCGCGGAACTTTATCTTGTTCCTTCATGGCTCTGAGACCCAACCGATCCAGCTTGACACGGGGGGCTGGGAGTGCGATGATCAGATCGCTCTTTTACCCTGAAGCTTACTGTACTTGAAGTTACCAAGTTGACTCGGAGCACTCCGAACTACCCTCCGATGCTCTGGACTGACTCCCATCTCCAGCCTCCAGGTGGGCTTTTGGCCTCCCCACAAGGCTGACGGCTCGTTCCACTGGCAGTTAATCCCGTTCCCTGTACAGAGAAAGACCATTAATCACCTGACTTGTTCATAGTTGGCGCTTTCCCTGATTTCTTCTCCCTAGGGAGGTCGTGTTTTCTGGTGGAAGCTCTAACCGCCAAGTCGTTGCCTGTTCGCCAACGCTTTGTCACACCAGATCCGCAAGGCATTGGCAGATAAATTCGTACCATCGACCTCTCCCTTCCCCTTTTTGACATGTCTGTTGCGTGTGAATGCATCAAAGAACCTTGGCGGCTTTCTGCGAACCCGGGCTTTTGTGCGATGTCGTTTCCTCACATCGCAAGAAACAGAAGTCCTTCGTTGCCATTATATAACCGAGTCGAGCTATTCGCTGCCGGTGAATGGAGGCCTTTCCGTTGGCACGGAGTAGGCCGGCATCGGTTAGCTCATTGATGGTGTTGCCACGCCCACGCCCCGCTAGAAATTCCAGTGTATATTTGTACGCGGAGCACCTGGCGTATCAAGGTCTCCCAAAGAAGAATCAGACTTCGGAATTTGCGTTCACTGACCGCGATTGCGTCTTACCATCCATAAATTGTCAATTCGGCATGACCTGAAAACACCCAGTCGAATGTGGGAAGGAAGGTTCGGAAGTTGATAAAGAACAACTTTGCGAAGGAAGTCACACATATTCAAATGACATTAACATCTCAGAATTGATGACCCGCCGAATGGACAAGGACGATCAAATGCAAGGTTTAGATCTGTCGCTCGTCAGCTAGCGGATTAGACCAACCAAAAATTAGTTCTAATGGACTGACGATTAGACTGGTGACCGCTCGTACAGATGAACCTATAGTATCTAATGTAGCTTATGTTCGTTTGATAAACTCTACTACAAGCTTCTTGAACTCATTGGGCCTTAAAACTAAGATCAATATCGCAAAGCGTAGACGACATAAACACTCTCACATTTCTGCATGGACTATACAAAGAGTCAACGACTGTGAGCGCAAAAAGGAGGGTCGGCTTACCCCAATGTCCCGTATCAAGTTCTCCGACGACACTCTTAGGAAAGAAGTCATGAATCTGCAGTTTATTGTGCCGATTTATGAATCTGGAACGATAAGGATTCAAGGTTTTAACGCAACGATACAACTTACTTGCTCCTTGTCCCTTTGACGAACAGTGTGCGTCCATTCCAAATTTGCTCACCGGGAACGTACGGGAATGATTCGATCTCAGACCTCCCTTCTTTCAATATGTCTATCGGCACCTTGAACTTCACGCGTGATCCAATATTGTCCAGGTTCGTCAACAAAAACGCGCGAACACTAGGGTCCTAGGGATCTTAGTCAATCCGATGATTCATGGTAAATAGAGGGATGAGAACCTTTTCATATTTCTCCAGGATGTCGTTGGCTTCCTTTCGAGATGTAACATTACTCGTCTCGATTTCCTCCATGCATTTCACATGTAAGACGATGTCGGCAGACGCTTTGGCACGAACAGGGGCAATGTCAGATACGATAAGGTCCTTTAAAAGATCAGGGGGCGTCTCTGGGTTGAGGGCAAATGTCATAGCGACCTTCCCGCCCCTTGCAAACGCACATGAGATCACACCAATACAGGGAAGCGGTGAACGTACATGGAATGACCGAGGAGAGAAATATTTGATAGGGAGAGCCTACGACAAAACTGGAGGACATCCGCGGCCATGTGGGTATAATTCATGGGTCGAACATGCGGCGAAGAACCGTGATTACGGAGGTCCTGACGGTTTCACATCAACCCGCCGACCTCCTGCGAAGAGCACTACTAAGTACGTACAAGGCTATATACAGGCCGCTCGAGGTCGCGTACGAATGCCCTTGACAGCGACTGCCAATTTCGTTTGGAGCCGCTAATACGAGATTGCAATAGCCGTCGAGGAAATGTAATGACGAGACACTCACAAAAAACCATGAAGGATAATAAGGGGTCGTTCGGTCTTATTACCGTTCGGTGGAATGTATTCGTCGTAGGCCAATGCAATGGGGGACGTTCTGGAGTATCTTCGCACTACTGCTTCAGAACGCATTCAGCTTGACGCTAGATCTTAACGCTCAAGAGAACTGACGGTTGCTAGTTAAGCATGTCTGAACAGAACGATTGGACGGGTATTTGAGAGTGCGTGCGACAAAGGACAACATATGGGATCTGTTCCGGGACGCTGGATGCAGCGGAGGAGAGGTTAGAGCAGCAATCACAGTGGGAGCATTACCCGGCCGATGTCAATGATGGCAGCGGTTCCGAAGGCGGCAAAAATTGCCGACGCGGTTCTCACCAATACGGCGACCAACCTTGCCTCAAACCGCGTTGTAGCTTTCAACAATGGTCTCAGTCACAGTCTCGCCAGCAGGAAAACCTATCTCTATCGCTCGTGGGCTGCCAAGCCAATTCGACATACCAGGGAAAGAGGTCCAGGATGCTACGATACGCGACTTGAAGGTGGCTATCGCCAAGAAATTCCCCAAGGTACGTGTCCGGTTCTATGAATCAATCTTACGCCTTACACGCCCTCGAGTTCTACACCGCGCGTCAAAAAATCACCCTAAAAGACAACAAGAATTTCCTTCATGACGAGGTCAAGTTAGTGGATGCAGGTGTTGTCGATGGGGGTGAACTGCTCGTCAAGGATCTTGGCCCCCAAGTTGATTGGAAGACCGTGTTTTTGGTCGAATACGTGAGTGGACGCGTCAAGAGTCCCTCCGTCGATGACACTGACGCTGATTGAAAAGGCTGGCCCTCTTCTAATCCACCCCATATTTTACTACTTTCCCGAGTACATCTGGGGTGGCCCAGTCTACCACAGCATGTTGCAACGGTCCGTATCTCCTACCTTCCCACTTTATTCCACGTATTTACATGTCCCACAGGTTTGTGTATGCGTTAGTCATGATCCACTTTGCAAAGCGTGAATTAGAAACTCTCTTGTGTGCCGCTCGCCTATATTCATCCACGTCAGGCTAAGATGTCTCTCCTAGTGTCCACCGCTTTTCTCATGACACAATGCCATTCATGAACATTTTCAAAAAGTGAGGTATTCTTACTGTTACCTTCTGGTCTCTACTTATTCTCTCGTATAGTTCAGCGCACTATTACATTGGGAGTGGTAAGCGTGTCTTTTGATTCGGTGAAGATCAAAGTTTACGCCTGGGATAAACAGGACTCTTCCTCGCTCTAGCAGTTTACGGTCCACAATATTCCGCCATGTCACCGTATATTCGTGGCACGCCAAGGAATGACCCCGTCTTCATTTGGTCCTGCACCGCAATCTGGGCAGTGAGTTTCTTGTTCATCCTTCCGAGATCTTGTCTGTGAAATCTCATGCCCCTTTGCAACCAAGTTCGCCGAGATATCCAACTTCATCACTCACATCAACCTTCGCAATCTTCGGCCAGCCGGATCTCGCAAGCGTGTTATTCCCGAGGGTTACGGCTTCTCGCTCGTGTCATTCCCCAATTATTTCTTTGAGAGTCTTGCATGGTTCGCCATCGCCTTGATGTCTGGAAGCTGGACTGGTGCGTTTCTTCTGGTATGCGCAAACGCTACTGCTGACAGTAAACCTACAGCCTACGGTTTCTTGATCGTGGCCACCGGAACAATGTACAATTGGGCTGCGAGAAAACACGCTGCGTACAAGAAAGAGTTCGGCGGCGCCTATCCTAAGGGGAGGAAGGCGATGTTCCCTTTCATCGCCTAGTGGGTGGATACAGGCTACCCGGTCAATGTGATCGGGATCAGTACGCGGATATGATTGTCCTGGAGAATGCCAGTATCCCTTGTCCTTAAGTATGCGCCGTTGACACTCATGGTAGTGCCCTGTGACATTGATACCTTACGAAATTAGAGGTGGCATGCCCGGAGAGCAAGCCAAAGTCTGGTCCTAGCAGAAAGCGTGCAAAGGCTGACGTATGTAAAGAGCATCGTTTGAATCCAATAATTCAGAGGGATCGCAATGTTACGGGAGCGATACCATTGACAGTTGCGGACGTAAACGCTGAGTGTCGTACTGGAAACTTCGCTCAAGGAAGAAAAGTCAGATGAGAAAGGAACACGACCGGAGATGCTATCGTCAGACTGCAGTCATTCGCTGAGGTGCGTCAGTAATAACTTCATGGCAAAATTAGTATCGAGATATTATATTTATCAAATAATAATAATGATAGTAACTGTACATCTGTGGTGTCAATGTAGTATAGCTAGTAGGGAGGACAGTTTTCCTACCTAACGATCTGCCAGCGGGAGACAGATCCAGAAAGAGCCCTTGATAACGGCAACTCGGCGAACGTCCAGGAAACATGTCTATAGTAGTATAGTACAGCCTACGTAATCTAGAGCACAGACCGACATGAACATATAGAGAACGTCACCCGAGAATAGGTAAGAACACGAGGAACATCCCCAATCTATACTTGCTCAACCTCCCTTGGTGGCTCCTCGACGTTTTCCCCCCTCATTTTGCCCATCACCTGACTCGGCGTCCTCCGCGACCTCGCTTTGCACGTCAGCAGCGAAACTGTCGGTCCTCTGGCAGCATCACAGCAGCTAGACACCTGGATAGACCAGGCCTAGAGTCGATCCCGTGTATGCTTATGACAAATCGAGGGATTAGAGTGTACACCGGCACGAGCCACACGATACCTGTGAATGCGAGCAACCAATCGGAAGCTGGAATCCTGCCCAAACTGTTCAGTAGGCTAGTGAAGACACGTAGGAAGATTCTGTGACGGGAAAGATCGTCAGCGACATCAGGAATGAATTTCTTGGTGGGCTTAGGCTGGCAGCAGAGAAAAATAATGAGGGAGGACGCACACAAAAAAGTAGGTGGTCGCCCTGCTGGACGAGCAAATTGATGATTAATTGAGTTGCCATCGTTTCGGAAATGTTGCCGGAAAATGTACTGGCGAATTTTGGGTTTTTACACACCATAATGAGCGGGATTGGTACCCAAGTCTATTGCCTGCCCTGCAATTTTATCGGCAATATGTCAACTCCAAAGACGCCAGCGGTTGTATACTGACCTAGACGTATTCTATCTTCATTGAAGTCCACAAGGTAAACGTTTCCGTTCATGATGTTGTATACAAGTCGTACCTCTTTCGGAAATACGAGTGCTGGTGACGGGTAAGTCCATGCTTCGTAATAGGACAGATCCTTTGCCTTACTGTAATCATATTCGACAGAAGCGGATAAAGCAACTGTGAAAAGCCTATGAGACCGATTGAAACAAGTGCGGACGAGCGGACGAGACAGATAATCGTTCTACTGCAGGGTAGATAGGAGAGAACGTGGAGTGGAACGCATGGTCTTTGGATTTGAACTGGGATAATCAAATCACCGACGGACAGGAAGAAGGTACGGGTGATTATTCTGCTCAAGCTGATGACTTTATCAGACCACGGGATTCATTGCGATAACGGTAGACGTCTCATCACATGTAAATGATGGCGCTAATGTGTGGCTGAAGGGCCTGATGAACGCTACGTGCAGCAGTATTTGGAAATTCGGTACGTACCTCCCAAACCATCTAGGTCCACGTCAGTAACCTTGAATGGCGGGCATCATGGAGTCTGTTAGCCGAGCTGTGAGCGAGCGAGGCTCATTGATCCAGACTATCGTCATGGCCAGTGTATGCGGACCAGGTTTGATGAACCACTCTTTTTGCCGCACCAAACGATGTGGCATCTGCCAGTCCCGTCCACCTAGTCGACTTTCCATGCCACTCCATCTATTCAGCCGCATTGGAGTCAATCGGGAGTCAACGTGTGTGGGTTTCCTTCTTCACATTGGAAACTAATTAGAAGCGGACCTATTGCTTCCGATTGATATCCGATTCGGAACTATCTGCCGTGAACAGTTCTCTGGAGATCGCAGCTTGAGTACATGGAATGCCGAGATGATGGTCAGTAGATGTAGGTCGGAAATGACGAATGACCGAGGCTCACTATTTAATGTATGCCAATCGACCTAAACTATACTCGCTTCACTGCGACGGCTATCGAGAAGCATCATGGGATCGCACCCCAAAAGAACCGCAATCGATACGGCACCCTCACTTCTCTTCGGGCGCTACGTATCTAGCCCACGATCCCTCGCACTCCCCGTGTTATCATCGCGACAGTATTCCCATTTCTCTTCGGAAATATTGGCCCAACACCGCTCGTATGATCCCATCGTGTATACATCACTTTCACATCGCGTTACGTTCCCCCCTGATCTCGTTCGCGCCTTGCAATGTTACCTTTGGACCTAAGGGATGTTCCTCCCAGCCATCCGAGAGTCTAAGCGGTAAATTGAATGGCATACCAGCCAGGGACCCAAACCAGGAACAAACGGTTGGTGCTGGCACAGAGTGACTCTCCGGGTTCCGACAGCGATGGTCACCGACGGGAGAAAAGATTCGAAAGGCAGGCCCTGCACCGGCGCAACAAAGAATGCGGGCTCCTCAGCGGCGGGGAAGAACGGCACTTGGGGGAACAGGCTATCTTGGAGCCTCTTGCCGTCTCCTCTCAAGCCGTCTCTGGTGGTCACTCAGCTGAACGCATAATCTAAGGTGTTGAATCGCTGCTTACTCGAGTCAATGAAAGGGGCGAAAAGACCAGCTGTGTTAAGGGTATTTATCAACTACGGCCGTACGCCATACCTAAGGTCATTGTCCTGGTTGTAGAATTCCTCGCCAGGACGGGGCAGTTGTAAACATTTGTTGGTGCCGTAGTCCAGATCGTTCAAACTATGGAGATGGACTAGATTAGGATAGTAAGGTGTCACGATGAACTGCAGAATTAAGAATCAGCGTGTCCTCCTTAACGACCTACCTGATGACTACGTACCCGGTGTCTACAATTTCTCCCTCCGTGCTTGGTTCTTTTCTGTACTGGCATGGGTAATAGCATGCGCTTGGTGACTCAGAATATGTTGGATTAGGAGTGGCATTGTTAGAGCCACCTGTCAGAGCGAACGATGTGCTTGAGTTAGGAGTCCCTGCCACGGGAGTCCAACATCAACGGGAGACCGATTTTGGTTCTTGCGGCCGTATTCCCACGCTCGCCCAGGTTCTGATGGCCATTTGCATTTCGTGTGCGCAACCGATATCTCACCTTTACACTGTCTACGAATCTGCGCACAATTTGCGCCTTGAACAATGCGTAAGTACCACCCAGATTTTGACTGGCGCAAATGTGAAGTGAACACAATCGCAGAGCAAGTGTCTCACCTTTGCGGACCCCTACGTAGAACATGACACGCTCACGCTTCTGCTTGACCTGATACTGCTGAAGAGAGGTGTTTACCTGCATTTGCTCTACAACAGAGGGACAGAGCCACGCAAAGCGTCCGAGAAGGCCAAAGCTTCAGAGGGTCAAACCAAAGACGCGATGACCACCAACACTGCGCGACAAACTTTCACCAGAGAAAAGGTTGTTTATTCGTTCCATCGCGTAACTATTACTTATGTTACTGCAAGACAGGCCAGATGGCTACATATTTCGAAGATTGGAAGCGGATTATTGCTGGTTGACGCGTGTCAGTAACATTGTATCAGCTTCGCTTCATCATTTGACGCACGGGATGCTAGTTATACGTTGGGCTCAGCTCGGTACGTCTCAGTGCAGGGCACCTGCCAATATATATCTGACAGCAATCCCACAGATCCGCAGGTCGTCGCAGACCTCTCGCAATGGAATGCTGATACGAACAGAGTATTTCTGCGTATTCTCGTGGCTTCTCTGATAGGTCCGTCATCCCAGATTCCTTTATTCTACCTAGCGAATGACATCTTGGCAGAAACGGTCGCGTTCCACGTCGGATTAATACTCGCCTCATACACTGTGCTTGCATCCTCCGACTGGATTATGTCTTGGAAAGCTTCTCGCCTTGACGAGGTGTCTGGCATACGCCAACAGTTCAAGTGAGGCGTCCACATGTTAATGTGATCGTAAAGGTCTGATTTCACATATTGTTTTTAGGGTGTCACACATTCCGCTTGCCATACTTTACTCATCCTTTACGAAAACATTTTTACTCTTTCTGCTTACGATATGGCGACCGTCGTTATCACTACCAGGCAAGGGTCCATATCGATTTGATATACCGTACGAGAACCCTTGGATACTCAGCGCGCTAGAGATATGGGACGAGGACAAGCTCGATCGCGAGTGGGTTGTCCGGAACGTACTCGGTGGGTTGGCCGCAGGGTTCGGGCTTCGAGGTAGATGGCTCTCCGTTCGTCATCCACCTTTCCTGACTCGAAGTTGCATACAGTCGTGCTGGATTGCCATCCAATATTCACGACTATTGTCATTCTCATCGGATGGGGAGTGAAGACTGCGGTTGCGGAGCTTCTCAAAGATTGGGTTGGCGCTGATTCACAGATCGGGGAAGTTTGGTTAGCGTACAGCATTCCATGATGAAACGCGGACCTAGGCTGGTGCTGTGCTGTAACATTGTCGTTCATCTCGTACTTGGTACATAGAGCGGTACCTAGTATCAATGGTCTCACCTAATTGGGACTTCTGACACCCTGATATGACGCGCCATCACATCTGTCCAGTTATCCTATTCACGTCCATACGAGATGCCTGCTGGTGAAGCCTCCTCGTCTCGCGCGCTGAACGCAATTCTGCCGCTAGTTGCCAGTGGCCAACCTTACGAGGCTCACCAAAAAGCGCGTACCTTTGCGTCCCGGTACTCTAAAGCGGGGCAGTACGACATCGCGATTGATGTACTCTTCCAGTCTGCGAGGGAGCTGCTCAAGTCTGGGCAACAGGGTAGCGGGACGGATCTCACATCGTTCTTGCTAGATGTATACGAGAGTAAGGGAGAAAGCGTGTCTGATGAGTCAAGAGGTTCGTCGCGCCGGTGATGTGAGGGTTCTTTTCATTGACGGTGGATTATCTAGGAAGGATCACGCAGCTGATCGCACTCACGGGTTCTTCGGGGACATGGCGAAAGACGATAATCGACAGAGCGATCGCGTTTGTGGTCCCTTTCGTTATTATTTCCTTTCCACGCTCAATCGTGACTAGGTGGACGGCTAAGCATGGTACACATCCCACTGGCGATCCAGATCTTCATCATTATATCGGTGAACTACTTTACAAAGGTACCGAACTTATCCCCACTCGACAGCAACCTTATCTGACACTACTGTTCTCCTGGATAGACGGAGCTTACGATGTAGCGGAGCCTCATTTCCTAGCTTCAGGAAAGAGGGACAGCGCTCGTCTTCTCGCACAAATGATGCTAGATTGGTCCGCAGCCGGCGGCACGCCGGGCAACTTTGCCCTCCGAGGTACTCTTCCGTAAGTTGCTTCGCCCTTGGCTGTATCTTCGCCGCAGCTGAGTTTCTCTGGCTGTACAGATATCTCGAGAACGGGAACATACTCGCAGCACGAACGTTCATCGTGCAATTCGTCAATAAGATAATAGCCGCTCGGCCATCTTTGGCGTCCTTGCTGGCAACTTCGCCACTTCAGGTCACGGATTCAAGCGAGGTAGTTCTAACTACCGACACTGTCGTCAACTTTTGCCAGCTTGCGGTGTTAGCATGTCAGCGAGCAAACACGGAAAAAAACAGGACTATGCGCGAGAGTTGGGTCCGACTATGCGGTACGTATCAATCAAGAGGTGGTGTCCTTGCCACCAAAGAGGTCCGTTCCGTAAGTCTGATAATACCGCTCGGGGGCATTTCGATCTCACTCACGAGGGCCGACTGGTCCAGGCACTGTATGAAATCGCAATGTTCTACTTTGCCATCCCTCCGCCGAAGACACAGCCCGATAACCCATTGGGTGCAATGCTGTCCTCGATGCTGGGTGGGGGACCACCTGGAAGCACCCCCCAGAGACGGGTATTGAGTCCAGGCCTGACTGGCCCGATGGCACCGGGTCTAGATTAGAGATCCAGCTGGTGGAAAAGGAGATCATGCTTCTGTTCGTCGATGGGCTAGGGACTTCGGTATAATAGGATTCCCGACGTGACCATCGTAATCGGGGTCTGTGAGTTGACGTCTTGTAAATGAATATAACGAATCGAGAAGCAATGGCTGAAGCTTGTATTCGGTCGCGAGGGACATGCGGAGAACGTTCGCTTCGGGACCCACTGGCAGGCGGTACTAGAATTACAAACAAATGGTATATAATAGAATTCGACCGTGATTAATGCAGAAGCTTAGAGAGCTAACAGGATCTCGATGCAAGGAAGAGTAATGACTGGGCCCGGACCCAATACTCGCGAAGACTCATGACACGCCGTGACCGCTTGCACTTCGCCGCTGTACCGGGGTTGGAGGGAGTTGCATAGGGGAGACACCGGGAGTAGTCACGTCCCCGGATATAATATCCTGGATCGCATTTTCGAGCGCATCGACACGGTTGGACATCTGTGCCACTACGGAGCACGTCGGTGATTGTGAGCAAAGAAAGTGGTGAGATAAACTGACTGCGATCGAGTATCTGAGACGACATCTCATCAAACTTGGTGTCGAGCTGCTCCAACAATGTTTCGACCTAGAACACGGCCCGTCATTAAGGCTGTGGGTTCGCCGAGCCAAGCGCCGAGCCGTTAATGACCACTCACAAACGCGGTTAGTTCGTGCGGGCTTGATATTTCAGAAGGGTTGGCGGTCATAGTCTGCTTCGTTGGTGTCCTAGAACCAGACGCCGCTTCTGATGTGGGGCTTGGGCGCGCTGGTGTCGATGCGGGAGTAACTTTGAGTGGGAGCGCTGAGGAGGACATCGTTCGGTTGTCGTTCCTCACAAGTCCACAAGTGACAAAACCGCCGTTGTTACGTAAGCGTTGACACATGAAACAAATCAAGACTTTGTATCCGAACAACTGACGCCGGCGCGCAATCAAGGTCGACTCTGGACCAGAACAATACCTTGCATTAACAGGTCCCGAGTATTTTCATTTTTTAGTTACCTATCTTGTTGGCGTGTGGGAGATACTCATTGTCTTGGCAATACAGGATACATGTGGACCAATGTGGTTCTGCGAGCTTCGAGGCTCGGACCTCACAGATTTTACACACTCGAAGCACTGGCACTCTCCGAGGTTCGCAACTTCCCCAGATCTGGGATATTTCGAGCCCTACGTAGCATGACCGCGTCCCGTGTGCCGGTGCGGCGACCTTGGCCTCGGATTTTTTGTGAGGTGGTCGATCCCTTTCTTGGTTACATAATCTGATATTACCTTTCGGAAACCAAGACTCCCATCAAGGCGGTACGGGGCTGACTCAGATCAAAAATTGTCTGGGCGGCGAAAAATCGTGCTCTCTGGCTGTACAGTCAAGTGTACAATAGATCGGATCTAAGTGCCTGAATCATGGACAATGATGGTGAACACAACGTTCTCCGAGCCCGGTTTGACAACCGCTCCCGTCGCGCTCCGTCGTTCGTGACTCGCTCCACATGGATCTCGGGTGAAGTACCGTTTATTGCTGCGGAGAGTTCGACAGCTTCGCACACTTTCAATATCCACACATGCAATTAGCGGACTGTGGAGAACAATGCCGGGTCGAGTCCTTCAACTTGCTGCGGCACTCAACACGCTCGCAGGGCACACTCTCCGATATCTCAGTTGAGAAGCGGCGACAGACTCGTCAGCATTCTAGGTACGTAATGTTCGGGAGCCTCGACGGTATCTCGTTCTAATCTTGTTCATTGCATAGCTTGTACGTCTGGTATCATTGCCGTTATGACAACCCCTCTGCTCGAGTGCTCCAGGCGTGTTCCGAGGTGAGACTACGTCACATGGAATTAATATCCGGACAAAGATACAGATATATAAAAACATAATATGTTTCACTGTTTGTCTCCCTCATTGTCGGGCCCTACGTTTTATAGCACAGCACTCTCGGTGGTTTCTCCCATCCTCGACCGCTCACCATGTCGCCCACTGCCACCTACGAACGCGCTCCCTGCAACTCTTTCAACGGCTTCATTCTTCCTGACCTCGTCTCCGATTGCCACTATCCTCTTCGCCTCAGCCCTGATTGCTACAAAGTTGCCCGTGCCTCTGAGCAATGGCTCCTGCACGGTGCTCGTCTCGTCGAACCCCGCGTGACCAAGTTCATGGGTCTCAAGGCCGGGGAGCTCACTGCAGCTTGCTACCCAGACGCCGACGAGTTCCACCTCCGCGTCTGTTCTGATTTTATGAACTGGTTGTTCAACATGGACGACTGGTTGGATGAATTTGATGTGACGGACACGTGGGGTATGCGTGAATGCTGTATCGGTGCTTTCCGCGATCCAAACTACTTCCAGACTGATAAGCTTGGGGGTCTGATGTCCAAGTCGTGCGTTTCTTCTTCGTCTTCGTCTTCTGTGGCGTCGAATAATTGATCTTCTTGGGATTGAACAGGTTCTTTGGCCGTTTCGTCCGGACTGGTGGTCCGGGCTGTACGAAGCGGTTTATCCACACCATGGATCTGTTTTTCATCGCCGTCGCCAAGCAAGCAGATGACCGCGCAAAAGGACGTGTACCAGATCTCGAGTCGTACATCACCGTCCGGCGAGACACGAGCGGCTGCAAGCCTTGCTTTGCCCTTATAGAGTATGCGGCTCGGATCGATTTGCCCGATGAGGTCATGTCCCACCCTGTGATCATGGCGATGGAAGAAGCCACCAACGACCTCGTCACATGGTCCAACGTGAGTCATGCATTTCCTTTCATCCCGCTTTCGTGAAGCTCATTTGACTTGCAGGACATCTTTTCCTACAACGTCGAACAATCTCGGCGCGACACGCACAACATGATCGTCGTCCTCATGCGCGAACAAGGGCTTGACCTCCAAGGTGCCGTCGACTATGTCGGTGCCCTTTGCAAAGGCACGATTCAGCGCTTCGAGGACAACCGCGCGATGCTCCCCTCGTGGGGCGAAGAGCTCGACAAGGAGGTCGCTATCTACGTCGAGGGGCTGCAGAACTGGATCGTCGGCTCGCTGCACTGGTCGTTCGACTCTGAGCGCTACTTTGGCAAGGAAGGCCTGCGGGTGAAACAAAACCGTGTCATCAAACTTCTTCCGAAGCGACCTCTGCGAACCTGAGCTTGTACGTTGACCATCGTCCCTGTTGTCGTTACCCTGCGCTCATGGTTTGGAATAGTGAAACACTCGTCTTAAGAATGGTTATTTATCACAGATTATTCTTATTCAATGGTATTTTATGCTCGTCATTCGCTACGGTACTTCTGTGTATTGTCGTTCTTAGTTTTACGCTTTGGTCGGAGGTGTTTACTAAACGAAATTTTTGTTTCTAAACCTACCTAACTGTCTACGATATTTTGAAGCTGTAAAAACGTCTTTCTGGCGATGTGTACTCCTAGACTCCCAAATATGAACCCCGAGGCTGATTAGACTGATATTGATGACACGGCGTTCCAATACACTGTTGTGCTTCATGGGGGACCACAATGGTCGATAACGTACTGCTTCACTCTCCTCTGTTCCTCACCACCGACGCCATCCACATTCTCAGGCGTTACATCTTCGACATTTGGCTGAAACAATGTCACGTATGAGTCGGATATGTGGGAAACTGCATGAAACAGAAGGAAGCACATACCCTTCCGCGATCCGCACCAGCTTCGATGAGAAGGACCGCGGCCTCGGCGTGAGCCGACTCCATGGCCAAATGAAGAGGAGTGTTCCCTAGCAATGGATATGTTAGTACTATCAACACTACGCCCCCAGAGTCGGAAATTCATTTACCAACTCGATCGCCCGTATTGAGACGAGGCTTTGTCGTGACACCATCTGGTGGGCGCAAAAGAAGTGAAATGAATCCCGTGGAACCGGTGGTAGCAGCTCGATGACTGGATGAGACGAATGAGAGCCGATGTGAGTATCGGCAGGGCGGAATGTTGTCTTAAAATGGACTAACAGAGGTAACTGATTAGCCTTGTCTCTCGCATTGATCTGGTGATCATCAGTTCCTGGATGCGGTATTCAGGGAAATACACTAACATCTGCGCCTCGTTGAATTAGGTATCTTCCGATCTGGATGTCGTTAGAAATGCAGGGTCATCGAACGCTTGGAAATTTTACCTCTATACGTGATTTAGAAGCTGCGTAATGCCTGTCGACCGAATTGTATGAGCAGGTCCAGGAAATAGACGATTGTTACCGAGCATCTCACAACGGAGTGATTCCTTTGTCATTTCTCTGATTGACGTCCGCCCCCGCACCGGTAAGCTCTTGGACGATATCCTGGTGACCAGCGCTGGCTGTACAACCTCAGGATGGGATACAACATTGATTCTGGACTGTAGATGTGATCGCACCTGCAATATGAAGCGCTGCCCAGCCACTACCATCCACCTTGCTGACGTCTGCCCCTTGGTCGATCAGGTAACGCGCGACCTCGGTAGCACCAACGGATGCTGCCCAATGCAATGGGGTGCGACCATCCTGTAACGGTTAGGTGAGGAGCGGAGAAAGATCTGTGAGGGAGAAGGCACACTCCATCTGCTTCGTTTATGTTCTTCGAATTCTCAGCGACAAGAGCTTGCACTAATGAAAGTTGATCTGCGAAGAGTGAATCACGACTGGCTCAGCTGAGGTCGGTTCATCAACGAGTAACGCACTGTTCTGAGCTGCTGTGTGGACTGACAGCGACATCGTACGGTGGGTGGCGTGGTGTCCGAGCAAAAGGAGCACCAGTCGAGCGATTACGCCAGCGCAAACCCTAACCTTAAAATTAGGTTATATCAACTCTTTATGGAAACACTGCAAACTTCTCGCTGCGGCGGATGCAATACACCAACTCCTTGTTGAAGCCACGCATCTAACCGAAGTACTTGTGACCACACCGTGTACGATTCAGGTGAGTCATTCACTCCACGTCTCTCCTTGATTACACAGCTGGGCTGTGTATGTGGAAGAAGGTACTTAATTTCCAACGGTGTTGGTATCCAATGGCGTCCATGGAACCATGCGTCTCGTAGAGCTTTCCGTAGTCAAGATCTGCATCTGATCTCTGGTATGCATCCACTGCATGGTGGGTGTGTACCTTGATAAGCTTCCTTGCATTCTGTATGAACAACGGCATGCCATTTCCAATGGCATGGCTGGGTGGCAAGGGAAGCATGCTGTATGGTACGTTGGCGTCTCTCCGCGTGCCACCTGACGTTAAAGCATAGCATGGGGGGTGAACGTTTCCGCCATGTGGAAGGGGAGGTCTACGTATGTTGTCGGCCCCCGTGGTGATACGTCGTGTTCATGGAACCGGGATGGTAATACTACCGTACCGTGGACGTACCACAAGTGGTATCTCTAGAATAACAGCTCCTATTTGGTTGAAACCCCTGAGACGTTATAGGTAAGCCTCGCATTCAACCCGGACATCCTCCTTGATCGACGTTTGACCAGACTCCTTGGACTCGGCTTCCGGTGACGTCCTTTCTTTCGCTTTTCTCCTTGACCAAAAGGACCCTCTGTTACACCCGTGGAATGCCCAGGAATGACAGGCGGTGTTGCGGAACGTGCCCGGGGTTTGGTAAGACGGTATTTTATATCCATGAACTCAACATCCATGATCTTAGCATCATCGCTGCCAACGTACCGGAGCAAGACAGGCGCGACTTTGGTTAATGTATTGGCACAATGCGTCCATGAGTCGTTTCTGTCCGCACCCTGCTTCTAGTGTTATCTGTGGCCAGACCTGACGGACTGGGTCGGCGTCTCTGGGTTGATGGATGCTACTTGGTCCGGTTGGTCCCCCGATACTTGGTGCATGGAACACAGCATCCATACCGTTTAGCTCTGGTTTGTAGTCCTGGGTAAGTAATCAGTTACAATGCATCTTCAATAATTGAGGGGTCTTGTCTTTCAGGTTGCATAACTCGATCCCGGGATTTCTCCTCCCACTTTCCGAGTCCAGATTGATGCATTTTCGTTCTACAAGTAGTTCATTTAATGCACCGGCGAACGCTAGAGACCGTCACCACGCGTTGGAACCGGTTCTCTCGAGCGGTCCAGATTGTTGCCGATTTCCATCAAAGTAGCGGTCGGAACTCATAGCCGAGGGTCGATACCGGAGCTCACCAGTTTCTGAACTGGTTTCCTTGTTTGTCTCCATCGTGGCAGATTGGCGCTCTGCGTACTACCTTGGGCTTACGTGCACTCCTCAATCTCGCCACTCGTGAGTCAAGAAGTTTCGGTTAGAGTCACCGACTCGATGTAGTCCCTCCCGATGTCGGCGCTAGCTAATGTCGTGCATCCTTGTCTCAGTCATCATTGCTTCCAACGCTCGTTCGGAACTTCAGTCCACAACTCCCCACGTTGACGTTCGGGAATCATGCCAATATCAGGGAGAACGAGGACTTGGCAAAGGAGCAGACAGCGAAAACTTCTGACTATAAAGTCTGCCCAGTTTTCTGTCGTCCTTTCATCAAGAACTTGTTCGTACTTGACTGAAGTGACCATTCGATGGAATCCGGGTATAATGAAGAATGGACCGAAGAAGTACTTTTCTCCTTTGTCCTCGAGGAACATGCTGAATACTAGTGGTTTGTAGGATGCTTGCCAGTTAGTCGCAAACGGCCTGGGGCTGAACCAGTACTCTTGCGACTGGATAAGTAATGGCCAACGGTGCAACATGCCGGTTCTTGGGCAAGACGTTGCTGATCACTTACGCGCCGCGCACAAAGTCGAGAGTGAAAGGCGCGAATGCCTTTGGAATGGCTGTGGGGAAGAGCTTGGGAGGGGTTCTCTCGTTAGGCACGTGCAGGAGAAGCATCTAGGATACAGATGGCCATGCCCGAGGTGCGGCACCGTCTTCACCCGCAGAGGGGTAATGGACGCACATCGCACTGCTTGCAGAGGCTGAAATGTGTACTTTGCTGTCAATTCCTAAGCAATCGTTTCATCTTCCGACTCATCGTGAAATGAACCGTCACGACAGGTTTCGGTTCCTCCCGGTGTCATTATTCTAATACTCCGGAAACTCTGTATTTTCGAAACGTTGCAACCAACACCGCAAGTTCCCTGTAAGGAGAGTCACTGACGTAGTGGAAATGTTGGCTACGTTCCGAGATTTCTCGTGAGCCTTCCTTGGGGATGCGGCAGAAGTGAGACGAGTCCCAGGAATCGGAATGCCAATCCAATATCAGCTGACCCCTATTTCCGATTTTGTTAGAAAGAACACTTAGTTGAGCCTTATCCATATACGTACGTACGTGCTTGTCGATCTAATACCATAGACAAAGCAAGACAACCACAATTGTATCGAAAAAGGGAATCACTAAGGAGCCATTCTTCAGATTCTTCAGATTGACCCTCATCTTGTCGTTGGTAACTTTTGCAATTGTTCCCTTGCGACGCACGCTGACTGCTACTGCAAGATTGAGATCAGATAGAAATTTGATACTCAAAAGTGTAAATGATCGTTATAAATACGCCCCACTGCCAGCCACTTCCATTTTAGTTACGTATCCCCTTGATGACTGAATTCCGAATACCAATCGGTGATCGATCAGGTAATGCACGATCTCGGAAGCACCACTGGCACGTACGGGTGCTCGCTGCTCATGCTGTCCTATGCAGTGGTTTACGGACATCCTGTTGCCAACGGCCAGATCTGCAGCCTAAACAGGAGTCAAGGAATGAGCAAAGGGCTCACGCCATCAGGCTCGCTTATGTTACTAGGATTTCCTGCGGCAAAACTCTCCACCCGTATGTGACCCGCGGTGGTCATTAGCTCTCATTACTGCATGCAGCATACTCGGAGCAGATCGGTTCGAAAATCAGCACATTGGGGGGAAATGGGCTCACTGTAGTCAGTTTCATCATCGGTAAGTTGCAAAGATCGCCATACCTGAGTTCCCCAAACACCCTTGCCAGTGTGGACTCAAAGAGTCAGTGTGCACAAGGGCTCGGATCTGGTCACATCAAGCTAGCAAGGGAATGGCGTGAATGCGAACCATCGTGACATACTGGTCAGAAAGTCACAGTTCAGTGTTTTCTATCGACCATTAGGCCCCTTGGGTATACTTGTAACGGAACCTCGCCCGTACCAACAAAATATAGGAGAAAGATTAGATTCGGTTGTACACAGCCTGTGCCAGTTGAAACCGCATATCTACTATCTCAGATTGATCCGGCATGATCGGCATGTTGACCGAGCTTTGGCTTGCTCATGTAACGAACGTCGGGTTCGGGAAACTTTTACCGTAACAGCGACCCACCAACTTGAACCTCTTCGGTGGGCATACACTCAAAAACCGTTGGCAAGTGTCAAACCCGACTCGGAGTTCCGCGTGGCACAACTGCCAAGTGAGCACACGAGTCACGCAACAAGGGGTCCAGGGCCGTCCCTTCTTAGGAGCGATATCAAGTCACAGGTCTGGGCATGGCACGTACTCAGTGGAGACCGTATGTGTTGATTATATCATCTGAACAGTTTTGACAAACTTCAGTTTGACGGCGATATCATTCAAGCGTATTCGCGTTTCTATCTACTCGCCTCTTCTGCCAGTGGGAGCCACTACTACAACTCGGACGAAACATGAAGGACTCAGCGTCTCTATGTTGATCGACATCGGTGACCTCGTCCACTCGGCCCACTTAGTCACATGTAATGTCTATACAGCATCTACAGCATGGCGGTGTCTACGATTTTCTGGTGTGTATGTAACCCTATCCGATGCTCGCAGGTAAGTCGCTGTTGATGTCCTGGTCTCTGCGATTCATGGCCTGATGCCACTGTTTCTTTTTATCCACTTTCCGGTGAGAGGCTTCAGAACGCTGTATTCTTGTCCCGGTGAGGATCCATCTGCTACACGGGTGGCAGTGAATATATCGGTTCTTGCCACTGTTTGAACTGGATAGCTACGTCGACGCCAAGTTACAACGCCGCTTTGAACAAGTTCTCTCATACGGCTCCGACTGTTTGCCTGTGGGACAACCCGCTGAGACTCACAACCGGGTATCTCAACCAACGTCGGAGCTTGCGAGTTTTGGTCTTTGACGCCCGGTGGGATGAACTATACTTTCGGGATTCCTATGCACTCCATAATGTCGTCAGCGGTTCTCATGGAGACCCTCCCGACAGCGGCGCTATCACTGTCAAGCAACCTTGTCCCACTTAGCCTTCCTTCCATCGGGCCTGGGTCCTCTGTTTCTGACCCCTGGCGTCTGGTTTCCGGCAATCACGCCAAGAATCGGAGGAAACAACGAATTGTCGATGGAGTTGAGAAAATATGGGCTATAAGAATCCATAGGGATTCTGGTTATCCTGCCTTCAAGGACGTCGACTCAATATTCGATGGAGCCTACATACAATGGTGAATGGAGCGAGGAGGTACTTCTCTTTTCTCCATGCTCGGCGACTTGCTGAATTCTAGCCTTTTGCAGGACGCTTGCCAGTTGGTCGCGAATGGTTTGAGTTTAAATCAGTACCCCTGTGGCTGGATAACCGATGGGCAGCGATGCAACGTTCTGGTACTTGGGCAGGATGTCACTGACCATTTGCGTGCTGCTCACAAAAGTGGCGAGAGTGAAAGGCTCGAATGCCTTTGGGACGGTTGTGGGGAAGAGCTTAGCAAGGGCTCTCTTGTTCGGCACGTACAAGAAAAGCATCTCGAATACCGATGGCCATGCCCAAAGTGCGGCACCATTTTCACTCGCAGAGGGGTAATGGACGCACACCGCGTTGCTTGCAGTGGCTGAAATGAAGATTCATTACTCGCCTCTGTGGATTGGATCGTTGCGGCGCGTTTAGTTCTTCCAGTGGTCTCATGGATCCCTGTTGTATATACTAGACCTTAATAATACGCTTGAAGGACCATAATCTTTGACTGTTGCAGTCAGGATCGTGAGCCCCTAGGGTGCCTTCCAAGCAGCACTGGGTTGTATGCATAACGATCTCCCTGTGGTGTCACTGAGGCGCGTTCACGCTGGACTTGGCGTCGGAACAGCTCTACGAAATTGTGTCTTCCGTACAGCTCGCATGGCAATGTATGGGCCATCCAGTGCCGTTTGTGATCAGTTCGCTCGATTTGAGATCAATCCACCCTACACAGCAGGTGGCATAGTCACCGCATCTTCTCAGCTGGTGGATTAGTAATCATTCAATAGATACAGACACCAGTGATGAATCGATGACGATTGGAGGTGCCATTCCAATGCGACCCTTCTGGTGTCGCTGTTCGCCATCCCAGCCTACTGGCAGCGATTGTCTCAACTTAAGAAGACTTCCTAGTCGGCCTGTCACCTCGCCTTCTCAGACTGTTCTATTCCACGTACTAAAGGTTCTTGAGTACGGAGTTTCTCTGGCTCTTGCAATTACTAGTAACAAGAATGAGGGTGGAAATACTACCTAGTGAAGCAAATTACTGGCATTGAACCCGTCATGGTCCAACAACCAATCAAGGGCCAATAGGACTGGAGTCCGTTGAGTCCCTCGGCCCGTGAGCCTCGGACGGTATACTAGTAGTAGTAGAGGTTAACTTAAGGCTCTTTTCAGACCGATATTCGCTATATCCAAATATTTTTCACTGTTTATGCCGGGTCATGTGTGGGTGAGGTCAGGAACTTAGTATGCAATTAGTAACAGACCTCCCTGTACCACAGCGGTAACACAGCTTGGCTGGACAAATGGAATCGGGCCGAGGGAATTGTTGGCGTCATGAAAGCGGTCAACTCCTATTCCGGAGCCATATCTTGGTCGCGGATCTAACTTCGTTACATGAGTGGCATGTGGCTTGGTGAGCTTCCTGGCGTTCTGTATGACATTGGCAAACCGCATGCCATTTCCAATTGGGTGGGCGTGCAAGGTCCCCGTACGTGCTACGCAATCAGTAGATTCACTCCAATTTGAATGTTGATGGGTGAAACGCTATGCTCGGCACAGGATGGTGCGACAGTGAGCGTGAGCACCACCTTCGGAGTTAGAGACTGGAGCCGACGAACGGAGGCAGCCCACGCTTAGCAGCTTGAAGTCGCCTTTGTATTGTCACCTTCTGAGAGAATGCCCGAGTGTCGACTCGATGGCGTGCTTTATTATCATAACATGCAGGTCGACTCAGACCCCAGAAAGCGTGCTTGGTACGTAAGCTTCCAGGTCTGTGCTCGCGGTTTGACTTTTCACTCAACTTGCTGGCTCCCATTATGACTCGCTTTGTTCGGTTCTAATCTTACTATCTGTGACTAGGCACCACGGACTCGGGAGTTTCATAATGATGGGACCAAGTCCCTTTCGATGATCCTTTCCTAATGTCGTTGAATGGCGGACCACTATCAAGCATGGCCAGCGTCTATGTTTTTCAACCATGGGTAAGTCGCCACCGCTCCAAATAACTCCAAGACTAAGACCTCTCCGTTTGAATTTTGTCCTTCAAGGTGTACTGGTCCTGTTTTCCCCCTGGTCTTCGTCGGTAAGTGAAGCCTATTTGTATTACAGAAAATTGATCTGCAACGCTCTGTAACCATTCACCCCTGCAGGCGACATTAGTCCCACCAAAACAGCCGAACCGGTAGCAGATGGTTAATATGACCAAGGCTCTGAACAACTCCCACCACAAAGGTTGCCCTATATGATCGCCTCCATTGTGGCAACTTGGCGCCCGGCGTGATTATTCCACCGTGGGGAATGTCGGGAGTTGGTACACTCCACAAGACCGCTATCGTCGAGTTAAGGAACGTGGGATTGATACGCAACACAAGGCGTTATTGGCGTTTATGGCGACCCTCCCCGACAGCCGCGCTAACCAATGTTATACATTCACATTCACACTCACATCACACCTACCATTTTTCCAATCCTCGGACGTCATTCGGAACTACCGATCCCCGAACGCCTCGCATTTGGTGTGTCGGAAGCCATGCCAATTTTTTTTGGCTTGAATGGAGCTCGGACTAGGATGATCTGGGGTATAAGAGCGTTGTGAACTTCAGAGCTTGTCAGCCCAAAACCTGCTTGTATCAATCCCAGACAAAGTAAAAACCATGTTCAACACATCGTTCGGCGACCAGGTAATTCTTTCCGCCTTTTGCGAGGAATATATCGTGACCTGCTTTCTAGGCTTCCTGTGATCTAGTCGCTAACGCACTGGCGACGAAATCGTACCGCTGTGGTTGGTTAACCAATGGCCAACTATGCAACACCACAGTTCTTGGCGGAGACATGTCCACTCATTTGCGCACCGTCCACAGAGCCAACGGGAGTCAGAGGCTGAAATGCCTCTGGAATGGATGTGGTGACGAACTTACGAACGGTTGCCTTGCTCGCCACGTTCAAGAAAGACATCTCGAGTGGCGTTGGCCATGTCCGAGGCTCGGATGCAACGCTATCTTCACCCGTAGAAGGGGTATGGAAGAACACATCGCCACCTGTAGCCACTAAGGCGTCAATTCTAATTCGTAAGTTATTGTCCTATTCAGCATTAGTCCAAACCACTGACTGAATTGCGGAAAGCTGTGCAGTCTCCAGAGGTTGTTATCACCCATGCGATGTGTATTGTATTATGTCCTGTAATACACCGGAAATCTATCCTGTTGAATGTTCCAGCCAGAACAGAAGTAGGGGTTCGTCTTGACTTCACCCTCTTGCGCTTGGAGCGCGCTAAGGTGTCAGCGGCCCGGCTATGGCCGCTCTCCAAGGAACTGGCGCCTATACAGGTAATAATTAGTATTAAGCTCGTTTTGGCATGCGATGTCTAGCGATGGGTCTGGTTCCTGGAACCGCGATACGCACAGGAGTATGGTTTTGCAGTTCGAAGTCCGCATGATGGATTCTCTCCTTCCCCCTCCATAATCCTCAGCGTCTCCTAGTAATTATCACCAAACCACCCAAATGGCTGGAGTATCCTCGGGCTCTTATTCAAGAGCCGTGTCTGTTCAGTTCATGGAAAGAAAAGATTCCTGGCATTTGTGTGACCTGCGGCATGGCGAAGGAGTTGTATATGCTATGTACCAGGTCACAGCGAATAAGCATTTACAGGGTATGTGGCATCGCTGCCAGCGAAAGACCCGAAACGGATCAACTGATTGCTGGGAAGCTCCAGCTGCTGGATGCCTTCTGCGATGGGATGACGGGTCTCGAACTAGTACACTGTCGTACTAGTACCTTCACCTTATCCTGCATACGAGAGGCTCTTGAGTACGGTCCGAGCCTCCCTCAGGCGATCGCTCACCATGTAGATGGCAATACCACCCAGTGACACAAATCGTTGAACCCATCGCGAGCGAGCAGCCATCCAAGGGCCAATAAGATTCGAGTCCTTCATATTGTCCTACCCTCGGTTCGGACAGTATGGGGGGGGTCGGTCGGAACCTGAGACTTCCTTCAGACTAATGTCCGTTGCGCCCAAACACTGAGCGATTCCTACTGTTTAGGCACCTTCGGGCCCCCCACTGAGCTAGACGTAACGAATGTCGCTTTGATACAGTTAATTTATTCCGTCGCGCCAATCCAGATGTCATCAGACTGACCTTGACTGGTCATGTGTGGGTGGGTCCGTGAGGCCAGGCACTCAAGTATATAGTAGGAGACCGCCTGAGCCTATGTCCCTCGCTGAGAACATAGCTTTGTTGGACACACCGAAGTTGTGTAATCGGGCCAGGAAAATGGCTAGCGTCACGAAAGTGGTCAACTCCTTGTTCTGGTGCCGTATCTTGGCACCACGGAAGTAATAATACAGAAGGGCTTGGTGGGCTTCCAGGCGTTCTCTTTGTCAAGGCCAACCGCATGCCATCTCCAATTTGGGTCCTGTGCGCACTATGCGATCAGTCAATCTGCTCCAGTGGCAAGCTGAACGTTGAAAACGTCGTTGACTCGGATGCATTGGTGGGTGAAACAATTACGCTCGACACAAGACGGCGGGATGGGTATAGGCATCCCCAGGGCTTTGATAGTAGTGGCCCACGTCGAGCCCCGGTCTCCGGACCACTCTGAGAGGGTATGTCAAGTTCGATCGTTTGTAGGAACTTCAAGTATGACTTGGACATACTCAACCGGTCTAAGGGATACTTCAAGGTGACGTAAGCCCCACAGTCAGCCCTGCCCAGTGGCACTCGCCATTGGGCCATTCTATTCTGCTTTGAAGTGGACGTAGATACTATCTGTGACTACGTTCCACGTACTTGGCATCATTACGTTGATGCCGAACCAGGCACCTTTCAAAGACCCTTGTAGTCGAATGGCAGACTCGGACCACCATCAAACATTGCTACCCAGCTGGCGAGCATCCATATTTTTCAACTCTGGCGACCGCGGGTAAGTCGCCGCAATTACAATGGCTCCAGGCCAGACCTTTCCGTTTCAAAATCTGTCCTTGATGGTGTACCGGCCCTCTCTTTTTCCCTAGTCTTCGTCGGTAAGTGATGCTTGTTTGCCCCACTGAAGACCGATCCGCCGTATGGATAGGACTGGCCCTGCCTCTTCATTTCCCTATCCGAGCCATTCGAAACAAAGACCGTAATGCACTCCCACATCGTTCCCCGGACACTGTCGAACTGGTAGCGGACAGTTAATATAACCAGAATTCATGAGTCTCCGAACACCCCTTGCCAGGAAGGTTACACTATTCGATCGCCCCCCATCGCAGCAGTTTGGCGTCCGGCATGATTTATCCCACAGTTGGGAACGTCGGGAGTTCGTATACTCCACAGAGTCGCCATCCGCGATTTGACGAATGCGCGGTCGATACGCAACACAGGGAACTTTTTTTTTGGAGACCCTCCCGAATGGCGGTGCTAACCAATATTATACATCCCCATCACACTACTCTTCCAAATCTTGGACGTCGTTCGGAACTACCAGTTCCTGAACGCCTGGCATTTGGTTTGTCGGAACCCATGCCGATTCCTCGGCTTGAATGGAGCTCGGACTAATATCGCATAGTATAAGAATATGCCATCAACTTAGGACGTCTCAGCTTAAAGTCAAAGATCTCATGTCAACCCCAAGCAAAACGAAAACAATGTACAACGAGGATTTTGATGAAGAGGTAAATTTTTGATCTTCTCCCTAGGGCTAATTGTTGAATTCATCCCGTCTCAGGCTTCATGTGAGCTAATTGCGAATGCCCTAGCAATAAAGCGGTACTACTGCGGCTGGTTGACCAATGGCCAGCCCTGCAATGCCTCGGTTTTCGGTGGCAACATACCCACTCACTTGCACACTGTCCACCAAATCAACGAGGGTCAGAGGCTCGAATGTCTGTGGCGTGGATGTGGTGATGAGCTGAGCGAGGGTTGCCTTGCTCAACACGTACAAGAGAGACATCTCGAGTGGCGTTGGCCGTGTCCAAGGTGCAATGCCATCTTCACCTGTAAAGGTGTAATGGATACACATCGTGCCACCTGCAACCGCTAGTGCATAAATCCTAATCAGTAAGTAATCGTGATATTCGCCACATGATTCGATCGTTAACTGAGAAAGCCGCTTAGGCCCTCCAAATATCGTCGTCACCCTTGTGATATTTGCTACATGAGGTTTTCATTGTACACTGGAATACCTGTATCTCGGAAATTTGCAGGCAACAATGACAAGGATGGTGCCCTCCAGGTAACTTCTTGGTCTAACATTTGGAGCGTGGTGGTCCTAGGGGCTGGCTGGCGCTGCTCTCTTACGACCAAGCGTCTATACAGTGGCCAGCCACTGGATGGCATTGTTTTACAATGTCGTCTTAATTTGTGATCCTGGCCGAGACTCGGACTCCGCACAGGAAATTTAAAATGGCGCCTGTGGGAACGTTTTGGAGTGCTTGCCAACGCCACTCCAATATCGAAGTATGTATGGCCAGGTGCGGTGAAACACTGTTCCGAAACATCATCGAGAGGCCATTGCAGGTGCTTCCAGCACTGATTGCCAGAATCCCCTCATTAATCATCCCAATGGCAGGCACTAAGATCAACGTCATCAATCCCCCGTTTCTGGCAGACTCGGATGTGGTGCACTACTCTTCGGATCTCTCCTTAGGCTCATCCTCATCCTGTCGAGCTTGCCAAGCTATGTGACAGCTTTTGCACGCGAATAGACTGGAGGAGAGCCTCCAAGTATACGATGCAGTGTCTTTGATGTCATAAAAGGTGGTGAAAACTAATCTGTAAGAGTAAGCTTCAGTTCTCTGGTCCTCAATCTTCTTTGCTCGTATGCGTATGCATCAATGGATAACATTCATGGAGGATTCGATGTGTTTACCTCGAAACCGGGCTCATTACATCCGCTCCTGGCAGGTGATCAAATCCGCCACCAGTAAGTGTAACCTTTTACGGGCTGTGAAGACGAGCTGACCTGTTATCGCAAGTCCTTTATATTTCGAACAGCCACAGGATCTACCCGCTTATTCGTGTTTCTTTCCATTACCTTCTCCCACCACCGCAGAGCAATTCCCAGTGTCTATGGGTACTTTTCAGTTTGAGGCCCCTCACGCTCCCACAACGACGGCTACTGTAGACCCCAGCATTCCCGGGCTTGGTCGCCTGGAGTCGCGACGGGGAAGAATGAGCTCTACTATGATTCAGGGGGATCACGCGTCCGTTCCGCTAGGGCAGCCCAAAGACCCTGTGTATTTGGCCCAAGACGACTTGCCCTGTGGCCAGTCTCGTGAATGCGAGTCACTGTCTGCCCCTCCCCCTCCTAGCTTTCCCAGCGTCTTCCAGCCACTATCATCGGTTCAAACCCACCCGTATTCTGGCATGGAACAACCGTATGACGCATACACATCGCACGTTCTGGGAGGGGCCAATTCGGAGGCGTACACTTCTTTTCCTGATGGGGACAACAGTCATTCAACATCATTTGAGGCCTATGATTTCCCTGTCGGCGCGTCCGCCGCCGATAGCTATCTACGAATGCCGATTAGACTGGTAACCCACAATGCCATGCTATCCGCTCACTCTGCCACAACGTTACCATCTAGTCTGAGCACGCCTGCTCATGACTCGGCGGATCGCTATGCTTCTCGTAGGTTTGAATGTCAATGGACTACTTCGGACGGTGTACACTGCCAATTCAGCGTCGTGGCAAATAGGCGCAATGTCATCCACCACTTACACCACGCCCACGGGATCAAGCCAGGGGATGAGAAGGCACGTCAACAGTGTCAATGGGAACGTTGCGGGACGGTGTTGAACAAAGAAAGCCTGGCGCGACATATCTTGACGGTCCATCTCAAGGAGAAAGTAAAGTGCACCGAATGCGGAGAGTTCTTTGCTCGCGAGGACTCCCTCAAGAGGCACCTTGACTCAAAGGGAGGTCATCATCATGTACCACCGTGCAAGCCCCGAGAAGGGGCCACTGCAGCAACCGCAACCCAGATTCCGTCCTAGTGAATTAAGTAAACCACTACGAGTGATGCCCAGCATATATATGTTTCTACTAACCGATCTTGCGATGAATGTGTAATCTTTTTTCATAACTTTACGAATAGAACATGTCATATATCAGGCTCCGATATAGCAGCTCGAGACCAGCCTTGGCCACGCACCCTAAAGTTGACGCGCCAAACTCACAAGTGGAAACAAGGAGTCGATCGGTTCACTAGGGGCAGAACAATAAGCAAGGAGTGACAGTTCCAGTGAGCTATGAGCCAATGGCATGATGGGGTTATCGGGTCGTCGATGGCAAAGGGCATTCCATGAGCACGTCCACAGTGAGTCATGGGGCTGTCAAGGATAGCATTGGACAGGTTGTGTAGAAGAATTGTCCGCGTGACCAATCCATCGGTGGTAGGTCCAACATTAATGTAATTGAGCAGCCACACTCTAGTACTTGCATGCACCAGAATTCAAGTTGCATGACACCCACAACACTCCATCGAGCTCATTGTGCCTCCGGGTTTTCTTTGACACTTTCAATCCCGTTCCTGCAGAACGCAAGAAAAACAGGTGGACTTCCACTATATTCTCATACATAGATAAATAATCAAGACAATAAATATCCACGAGAGCCAAGATACATAACCTTAACCTTACGAACCATATAGGGATAAATAGGTTGCGTTGCTGAAAACATCGGATCCTGGACCAACATGAATTGTGACCTATTGATGCGAAGCTCAACAGATTCACGTACCCGCCGAAGTTCTATTGTCCAGGGTTAATTCTAATTGTTGCACAACTGAGTCCAGTTGGCTGTGGTAAGAAGAATCAATTACTGCAATTTGTCCTACCATGGTGAGGTGACATACCAGGAACCTGTTCCGTAGAGATTTGGGCCGTCGATTCCGCAAATACAACAGCAAAACCGCTAGACAACAGGTCAGTACGAAAAATCAGCGTCAGTTAAATCAAATTGAACGCACTGGTGGAGATGCCAGTCAATGTGACTAGAAATTGAGTGTGAGATCAGCTAGGGGCCGAATAGGATTCTCGACGTAACCACTTACCAGTGGAGGAACCAAGGTCCCGGGTTGTCGGTGACAAAACGGATGGTCACATTGTCCGTACTGGCACCTCCGATGGACACGACGTCACGTCGCACGGGGTTCGCGAAGTTGGTGGTGTTGCTACCCGCATGCCTCACGACGGAAAATGCGTGCTGTAAAGCACGTCTCAATAACCGGAGACGAAACGATGTGGGTTACATACGCCATGTAAATGAATAGGGTGCTAAAGTAAGGAGTCAGCTTGGACCGATGTTTCACGAACATTGCACTCACGGGACCACCAGGAGGTACAAGAGAGTTGGGGATGCTGACCTCAATGACCTTGTTCGAGGGAAGTTCATAGATACTTCCGTTAGGCAGCAACTGCGATGGATGCAAGTTTCCGCTTAGAATCTGAAGAAGCACAGGGACGGGAGGGTCTGCGTAGGACACGTTATTCACTGTGAAGTACCTCGTTGCATTGAGGCTAGGAACAAGCTGAATGTTTACGTCCGCATTTCCAATCCCTGCAACCCCAGGGGCGGCTGGGTTGACTAGTGGGTGAAGATTGCCCTCGTCGAACGTGAGTTGATACGGGCCAGGCGATGACGTGGGATCCTGCACCGGCGCTCCATTGTATCGCAAGATAGCTGAGTTTATACCGCCGGTAAAATTTCCACCTGGAGGACTGGCACGAATCCAATAGTTTCCAACGGTCTGATTTGCTGTGAGAACTACGGAGTAGCGTTGACCAGCCAAGATAGGCAACGAGTCAACTGCTACGGGGTTCACTTCATTCCCATCTGATTCGATAATGTTCAACCGGTGACTATCAACCGTAAAGTTGAACTGAGGATCGCAAGACATGCTAACAACACGGAGGCGGTAGCGTAACCCCCGTTGGACGTTGATGACCGCGAGCGGGGATGCTGGTCCACCAGTATAGCGGCCGAGGCCATTGATCAGAGTTGAATCCGACGTGACCGGACCGAAGATATTGCCAAGCTGGGGAGATGGCGTATGGTACCTAAATCCAGGTCAGCTGAAAACACGCGCTGCACAAAAATTTGCTCGCCAATCTGAAAGGGTTACAACCGTGCTCGCTGTTCGCAGTTTTAAGGCGAAGTATGTTTAAGAATTGATAGAAACCTTACCGTTATCAACATCATATAATGATTTCAACGGGTCGGCAGGATCATAGATGACCAGTGGTCCTCGAAGCCCATCACAGTATTGAGTTGAATAATGGGAGTGATACCAGTACGTCCCTGTCTGAGTACCGGGGCTGAACTGGTACAGAAACGATTTCTGTGGTTGGATTGGGCACTGAGTAACCCAAGAAACACCGTCGGCAAAGTTGGACCCCCTTTGGAATATTCCGTGCCAATGCTTTAGATGCGCATAAGAATACAGGTCGCAATATGAGCCGTATGATCACTTACGATGCTAGTTTCTACGTCCATGGTAGTATCTGTGAGTTGATTTACAACTTGAAGAGAAAATTGGTTTCCCTTAAGGGGCATAAGTACACGATCTAGTAACCACTATAACCCTACCTTCTGAGCTTGGATTAATGGCGCAGGGAATACACCATTGACAAGGACAGTGCTAGAGAATGTCAAGAACGTATGAAGCAGAAATCGACATCGACCTACGATCGGTTATATCCATCCGGAGCAATGTAGGTGTTCGCGACGTTTAGTTGAGAATTAGGACCCAACGTTGCGCGTGATTTAATGTTGGTACTGCCCGAAAGGTGCGGGATCGAGAATGTAAATGCATTAGAAACGAATAGTGACAACGCGAGTAAAGAGAGGGATAACATCTCAGATGTTACGAGGGAATTTGTGTGAATGATTGTAGGCTGCTCGTGCTTCCTTTATATGTGAGAGCCCCGAAGACATAACGACAGGTCCTGTTGAGAGAGCTCAGCCTCCACTTCCTTTTCTTGTAACATACAATTCGATTTCCATAGTAAAGTACCACTAGGGCTGGGCGGATGACGATAGCTTGCCCACCCCACCGATCTCGTTCCTTACAGCAGTGATAAGGGACCTGCACAAAACTGTATAAAGAGATGGTACGCTCGTAACCTGGGCCTGGACCACTCCTGGTTGTAGGATGAATAGGAACAAATCAGTTTACTGTGCGATATGATTAGGACGAGACGCGCACCCACCGACGAGTCACACAATATGGGCAGTTAGGGGCAGTCTTAAGGGCGGAAGTATGTCTGTATACCTGGGGATGAATGGCAACAAGGAGACGCATGGAGACGCATCGCGTCAATGGAAACGGAGCGACGGAAGCACGTGGTGCTGCACCTAGAAACACAGGTAAAACTAGGGATCAGAGAGTTTTGAAGATTTCGACATAACACTGGCAGGTTGCAGCTGCAAAGTCGATCGAAATGTTAGTTGACCGCACTAAGACGCTTCAACGTCAATGGTGTGGTTTTTGTCACTGGTCCTGTAACTATTGGATCAGCCATCTTGGCCAGTGAGCAGGCTGTTACCCCGATGGTAGTGCACAACAACTCTCCTGAGTACAGCAATCGGTGCGTCGACATGTGGCGTCCCTGCTGACGGAAGAGAAGTGCTGAGACGGTGTGTCCGGATACAGCTACCCTCTGGGACTATCGGATCAAAGTTCGTCGGAATTATCCTCCACGGATGGATGTATGTGAGCAATCGATTGGAGCATTTGGAAGTCGGCCATAGGAACTTAACAAAGACAAACTTGGCCGAAACAGCCAAACCGACCTAACGTGTCAGTCCTTCTGCCGTGGGAGACTAGGGAAACATGTAAATTTCTCCGATTAAACATACTTAAGTCTTGGCAGGTCCAGGGACCGATTTGAGCGCTTTCAAGTTGCTTCTCCCTTGAACCCGCCGATCAGCAACCTCTCAGAGGCACCGGCCAACATTGCAACGTCATTGGTCGTGTCCTCGACGATCCCCGACACTTGGGTTAAGATCTGGGGAGGCACTTTGGAGAGGAATCTCCAGTTCCCCAGGATTTGATTCCAAGTGTCTGCCCCTGTCCCTCTGAGACTGACAGGCCAGCATTCATGAAACCAGCGGTGCCGCCACATTAATTCCGGAGAACGGGCAGTACTACCTACTACCTACTTGTCTGGGGTACCATATGTCCGAGTTTGGGGAAGTAGATTCACTCCACGGACAGCAGCACCAAGGCAAACGGTAACAAATTTGATGCCAAGGACACAACCTCACCAACTGGGGTGGTCCAGCCGAAACCTCGATGAATTTTTGTCAACCAAAAGTCATTGTTCCTAGTAAATGATATTGATCGATGACATGGCGATGTTCGAGAATGGAGGTGGTAATAAAACCGCAGGAAGGGACGACTTTGGTGTCAGACCGCAGCTTGATCGAAGGTCAGGCCGGTCTGGATTGATCTACGTTAAAGACCAAGGTCGGAATCACAAGGGCGATTGGATATCGTAGGAATTCTTGGCATAGTTACCAATTGGTGGGCAAGATTCGAGGTTGGTAGTTTTGTGACCCTAACCCTAGTGTATGAGTTTGGCTCAGGTATTGAACGCTTTGACTGGGAATGCCATCTGTTCAAGAGCAATCATCGTCCGCGCCGGGAAATGTCCCTCATGCGCTACTGCCGTTCTTACGTTCACAGTCTCAGAACACGCTAACACGCCTCTACCAACGTCCTTCATCATGTCTGTCGATACTTCGGTGGGTTCAGTCGGTGGTGTTGAACCCTGGCAGGCACTGAAATGACACGCAAAGTCTACTTGGACCTCTAGAGCGTCAACTGATCATGAACCTGTTATGGCTGGAAAGCGCAATTCCGATGAATACAATGACTGCTTGGGTCGTCCCAGAGGGAAGAAAGTCGGTGGCATCTCTTTTTCAAGTGATTATCAAGGTCACTCACGATGCGCGGTCTTGCCTCAGACTCTATGATAATGCGTTGGCGGAGATGGCTGGAATGCATATCATTCAGAATTCGCCAGCGAAACTCGCCCTCAATCCGACCTTCAAATCCAGCTTGAGGCAGGCTGTCACTGGAGGGTAAGGACGCAAAACTATACTGTTGTATCAAACTGAACGGCAGCATACAGTGGTACCACTGGGAGTTTCGGAGTGCCAGCAGATAGGGACGACAGGAGACAATCTACTACTATTGACACTCTCGACTCTTATGCCTTGGAAAGGTGGGAGGTGAGTATCCGGCTCAGAATCTCGGTGTGTATACTCTATCCACGTCGTCTATTCAGACTATTCTTCACTATATGGTATCGTCCGGTCAAGGTCAACTCCCAACGAAACCCTCACAAGGCGTTTTATACTTGCTTCAGCGTAGTGGGTTGATGAAGAGCATTCAGTAAGCGTTCAACCAGATCTCCGCCGCCGTCAAAACCTGCCTCTTTCTAGCGGTTCCCCCTTGCAGATCACTTCCGTGGGTTTTCAATTCCTTCTACACTCGCCGCATGATCAGTTGTGGAGCTTGTTACTTCAATATTTGGACATGGCAGAAGTACGTTCGATTGTGCGGACATCCCGTCGTCTGACTCAACGTGTGGCACCAGGAAAGACAAATGGATCTGGTGGAAGTTCTCAGCTTTCTCTTCATGCTTTCGACCATGGAGCTTGGACGTGTGAGTCGTACATTCCTGTTATTGTCTTCCCTGTAGCAGTTGATGTCATCTTGACTTCCAGGAGTACTCCACGGACCCACTAAGTGAAACACAGAAGGCGATGCTAGAAGACCTTCGAGACTATGGACTTGTCTGGCAACGAAAGGTTCAACCAATCATTCTTTGCGACGCCGCCTCACCTGTTCTTAGGCATCATCCAAGCGATTCAGTCCCACCCGCTTGGCCACCACGCTAACTTCTCTCTCGCCTCCATTGCCGACCTCAAGTACCTCGGGAACCACTCGGGGAAGCTCCGAGACCTCCGTCGCACTGACTACGGGGGCGGGGCAGCAAGGGTTTATCATCTTGGAGACTAACTACAGGATATATGCGTATACTGGTAAAATGGTCACTGCAGACACCCTTCATCAAGCTTATACATCGAGTCTTAGACAATCCCCTCGAGATCGCCGTTCTGAACCTCTTTATCACAATGAAATACCGTTTTCCGAACCTAGTCGTCGGCATGCTCACACGTGAAAGCGTGCGGAAGGCATTGAGCAATGGTATCTCTGCAGACCAGGTACGTCACCAATTCATTTCAGGGAACGAATGTATCCACCGACTGTGGCGTTCTAGATCATCAGTTATCTCACAACCCACGCGCACCCACAAATGCGAAAGAATGTAACGTACCCACTGTTGGTGTCACAGACCACCACTCACGTACGTCATACACAGAATCCGCTCCTCCCTGTGACAGTACAAGATCAAATACGGTTATGGGAGCTGGAGAGAAACCGGCTTAAATCTGCGGAAGGTCCGTTCACGTCGCATATCCTGCTTGTGCTTAGAATTCATTCGTCCATGTGGCCAGGTTTCCTCTACAGGGACTTCGCTTCGCAAGCGGATTATGAATACGTACTTTCGTATGCGAAGCAGTTAGGGGTCGTGCTGTGGGAGAACGCCATGAAGCGAGCCTTTTTCGGTACCCTCGAGGGCCATGCAAATATTAGGGGATTCATTGAAAGGAGGACTGGCGGAGGTTAGACCCACCCGAGCATTCGAATGAATGGCCCTATTTATTTACGATTGAATGGCTAGTTGGCGCCACGACCACAGACTATGACGGTAGTGGTGATTCCGATCAAAAAAAAAACACGTTCATGATCAGCACAACTTTTTAAAGGAACGTGGACACGAGTTACCCGACTACCGACTACCCGAGACTCGGGATGACCTCAGTCATGCTAAGCGCTAAGTTATTCGGCAAGTAAGCCCCTGCAGAGACTTGGCAGGAGAACAGACGCCGGCCAAATTGTCTAGACTATGTATGTACTAGTAATATATACCGTATTAGCTACTGTATGGTCACTCATTAGCCCGCTGCGGCGATTATCCAAACGACGACGGAATAGATACGTGCAAAGTCGTAAATAACACGAGTCATGCAACCACGAAAGTAGAGTTTACTTCATCCTCCTGGCTGAGAACGAACCCACCCTCAAACCCAACGGCATATGCGTCTGTCGCCGTGTCACGCCAGCGGCCAACAAGAGTACGTTCGTGAACGTAACCTTTGAATATCCAACGGCCGGTGTCGCGATACTGGTTGTTCATCTGATACGCAATGATGATAATAAGGCTTGGGAAATGGCCTGCGGAGGGAATGCGGTACGTACCGGAACTCGAAGGAAGACGACAAGACCGTCCCAATGCCGAATTCTCCCAACGTATGAGTAGTAACCCCAAGCTTCTCCCTGTTTTTCACACGTCTGCACCGAACACCGGCGTTTAGACAATAAAAAAGAAGAGCGGAAAACTAAGACATACTTGGCCGGTGATGATAATGTCCCGTACGCCGCTTGGCAATTCCTCGACGAAATCTTCGTATTCGTCGACGTCGTCCGCATCGTCCTGCACGGTAGAATCGGGGGCTTCATGACGGCACCACTGGCTCTCAGATCCCTTGGACATATGCTCGTGGGCTCCGGTAGAATAAGGGGGCCTGCGGTGGGGGCGGTACGTTTCGTACCATGTGTTCCTGCCCGTACTAGGATCAAAGATGTCCAGCCCATCCTGTGGAATCACACGGAAATAAATTACATGAATGCATCACTAAGATAGCGTGTAAGCGATACTTACACTGCGGCGGGTAATCTCCATATCTTGAGGTAGCCAAGCGTTAAAAATATCTTCGCCGAGACCATCACGGCGAGGTGGAGCAAGAAGGGGCTCCGAAAATGACAAACAATGGTGTTCCTCAAAGGTACAGGCGATCCTTTCCTGGACCAATGGCACACTGAGAGCAGGTATACGCCGATCCATGACCGCGTTGAGATGTGCAAACAAATCGGGAACCTACACAAATTCTAGAATGAGCGATAAGGTGAAATTTGAAACACGAGATCGACCCACAAAGATGCGACCGCTCCAATTACCAACCAATGTGCCAAGAGGGTAAACAATACCTTTCAGGGAACGCTCTACAGCCGACGGTGTATGACATCCAACCAAGCGATACCAGTCCTTGTCGAGTCGTGCGCTCGTCATGTCATGCTGGAAGAAACGGGTACGCGTATGATAATGGAATTCCCGAACGTCTTCCTGGGTCAATGCGGGCGATGCGAGATCTCGGGATATCGCCTCCTCCCGCGTCGTTGGGAGAAGAGCGATGCGTGACGAGAGTGGAACCGTATCTTGCCATGCTTCTCGTCTCACAACGAAGCTTAGGAGAGCGGCGGAGGTAAGCGGGGGTACGGCGAGGTTAAGCTTGTGGCCAAGATATTGAATTTGAGTGACGAGCGGCGGAGGGCCAGAAAAGCCGGGGGCGTCGTCGTGTTCTTCGCACAATGGAAGATAGAAATAAGTATCAGGAGCAAAAACCGAAGGGTACTGGACGCGGAATTTTTTAGCATCCACGTGGGAGTGGTCATCACTAAACTCTACCTGATAGCCACGAACTATAAAGGGGATAATTGCATTCGTAACTGCAGTACGTACTGCCGCGGTTTCAGCGGTGACTCTCTCTGGACACCCATCAGAAAAAATGCAATGCAAGTGATGGCGGCGGAGAAATCTTGCCTTTGGTACTCGTCATCCAGAGAAGCCATACGGCCAAGGAGATACCCTCCGGATCCGACAGGGGTGGTACGGAGCGACCAGCACTGGACGACGATGGGATGCTTCTCAGAGCCACCACACCGAGCACCCAATCTGGCATATTCGCCCAAGCAACAAGTTGCCTCTCGTTGCGACCGTCGTTCTCGAGCAGCATCAGATACGCCTTCCAGAGGGCTTCTCGATCAAGGCCACGGGATGGACTACCATGCTTTATGTGCTGCAACGCGGCGAACCGGCTACGGAGTTCCTGTGCGAGGCAAGGTGCGGACGACCACCCAGCTGATAGCCGGCGGTCGATGGCATCACAGTCGAACTTTTGACGAAAGATGCGCGCGTATAGTCTGCTGTTGTTGGCGATGGACAAGTGGTTGTGGACTGCACGACATGTGAGCAACAGAGACAAAAGGTTTGCGGGTGGCCCGAGGAACGGGTCGACGGCGAGATAGAATGCAATGTCTTCTAGGATGGAGGGGTATTGAGAGGCAAGTCTTTGGAGGGAGAAAGCGGAGGGAATCATAGCTTGCACGGAGAGTAACGACGGAGGGAAGAAACAGTGATGTTGGGAGGGGCAGCGGGGAGGCAGACAAGTTATTTAAGTTGACCTTCTGAGTCGGAGCGAATATGTATTTGATGATAATCTGCATACAACATTGATCGCCGCGACCTTCTCCGTGAGTTGGAGCGTGAATGACCGAAGCGTTACGAGAAAGCGGGCATGCAGTCCCTGAAACGAAACGTGACGATGTGACCCGGCAAATCGGTAAGATTCAAACGTACGTTGCTTGGCGGTCAGTTGGGTTATGCGGCGTCCAGACTCCAGAGTGGGCCATCAACTTTCATGAATAACCTCCCAAGCTCGCTTCCTCAAAAGGAAGGTCTCCGGGAATCCCCGTTCGCCAGCGCAACCGCGGCAAGCGTGGCACTTGCTGATCCGTCCACCCTGCGTTAGTTACAGTTTGCATAGCACTCATCACTTTCAGGTCCCCAGTCGCTCAGTCCGGGCAGTGTCCCCGAACCGCACCTTCATATCCGCGCAAACTTGACATACAGCGGAACGCCGTATCTGCCCATCATTCAGGTTCGCCACAGCCACCGGGGCACTACTAATCTCGGTTCTCCGGTTTCCATTGGAAACTTGGTTGAGGGAATCACATTGCAGAGTAAAATTGGTGTGCGGTGGCCCGACTATCTGGCCAACTAGCCGGCGATCTCGAGGAGGTGCCACCGCACGATCATATGGGCCCGGTTCGTGGACAAATAAGTTTGTGGCACCAACCTGAACCTCGCGTGGACATTTGCCGTCGATGATGTGATCGATTCAGCGCGGGCTCTATCCCACTCATTGGGAGAAACTTAGAGTTTGGGGTTGATCCATCCGTGCAAGGTTTGAGCCAACTCATCGGGTCAAGTCAGATAAGATGAACTACCCACGAGTTGGTATATCTCCAGGCTTCGTTGTGGAGCGATCATGCGCGGTTCCTACGCGCAACGGTGCAGCGTCCGAATCGTACATACTACTGCCGTCACACAACGCGTGTAAGCAGATATTGGGGGAGATGCGATATTATAGTATTGGTCAGAATGGGACTTGAAATTACTGTGATCCGGGCAGTGTCACGAATTGACCCCGGACAGAGAAAACACTCCGTGCGCACCGCAACCAGACAGCCCGTCTAGTACAACTGTGTGTAAGTCGTACGGGCATACGAATCGAAACTAATCTCTTAGGAGTCTAAGCTTTATTCATTCACTTACGGTCAATGTCAGTAACACGTTGGACTCCGCCGACCCCGATTGCCCGACGGAGCGACGAGATGCCATCACGGTGACCGTATTTGAAAGGGGTAGCTGTATCATGACATCCCCATCAGTGTGAGATGTGACAGAGGCGAGCGGCGTTCTGGCATAACTACATGAAACATCAGAGATAGAAGCTGAACTCACCATTGGCAGGCCACATGCAGGGCAGAACCGTTCAATACAACAGTTCTCTTCCGCAGGGCGTCTGGAACTATGGATCCTGGATCCATATCTCTGCCTCCCTGACAGTTCAGTCCTCCGCCCTTCTCGGTGTATGGATTAGCGCCACCCACGCACAGCATGATATTCCCATTGGTTCGCTGAAGCTTCGCCACATTTCATGCAGCCACCACATCTGGCCCTGTCACTGTGCTGTGTGCACGGATGCCGTTTGGCATATATTATTCCGGTCGGGGCAGGAGAACAGTCAGATGTAATAAGGCGCGTTACCTACATACTTTCCAGCGAACCTGAAACCCTCGAGCAGAAATCCGTAAATCTGTGAAACGTTACGCACGCCAGTCGCTCGAAAGGTGTTAACCTAAAGTCAACAAATCCTGGTGGCTATCATATCTCCCGCCCGGCCGTCCACAAGATGTTCCTCGCTCTTTCCTGCACAACCTTATTGCTCCACTCCAGACCGTTCTCTCGTGATTCACTCCCCCTCCCCGTCATAGGATTCCATTCAAAAGGGAGCGGATCGCGAACATGTCTGAATGGCTCGGACGTGGTGGCATGCCCATGACGTGACCTTTGTATGGCTCTAAATGTTTTACTCCGCTCGTTTGGCTTGGCATTTCGATTTGTTGCGACCGTATCTGCAAGACGTCTCGGTTTGTCGACCACAGGACGGTTCGGACGATACCGCCCAATCAACGCTCGTGATCTTCGCCTAGACGAATCAGGATTCAGAACACATGACTCCGCCACCCGATATATTGATCCGTTATGGCAAGTTTGTCGGGCGTCGTTAGCCAGGGGTAGACTTGTAATCTGATATGTATCGAGATTGCTTTACACCGACATTATTGCCCGTGACTCAGCAGAACGATCATTTCCGCTCAGCTGAAACAGCTCACAATGTACAAGGTCTGTAACCCTGATATCTATGACTCTCCGAACAGTTCGACGAACTTTAATTAGACTAAGCGCAAAGTTAGGTTCGCTGTCTGACGACCGACGCTGACGGAACACGTTGACTCGAGTCTGATACTGGACGCTCCCGGGCTAGAGGCATTCAGTTGGATCCCAATCCGTCACAAGCCCTGCATCGTTACGAGCCACTGCGGCCGCGTAACACAAGAAAGCTCTCTTGACTAACTTTCATTCAGGGAATCCAGGTGTTTGATCCCCTCTTTCCGCAGCTCGAAGTCATAAAGCTGCGTGTTAGAAACGATGCGTTTCTTATGTGATGATTTGGGCAAGGGGGTGAACCCCTGTACCAGGCGCACGGTGGTTTGGAATGGCAGGAACCTTATGGAACCCACTCACATACCTTTTGTAGCGAATATCGCAACAGAATCTGGGCAGACGCCTTGTTATATGCCTTCGCAAGGGTCGTGAGTAAGGGGTAGTCGAAACGCAACCCTTCGACCAGCGGTGCCCATGCTTCCCAGAGAATGCCGCGTCTCGTGCAATACCCCACGATGTCCGTCCAGGTCATAAAACGGATGGAGATCGACCTGGACATTACGCAGGTGAGATGACAGCACATGCAAGTCACTTCATCGCCGAGAACACACTTGATTCACCGCAGGGTCGAGTAACCCCTTTGCCCAGCGACTCTTCCATATGGCGCACGTCAAAATTGCTTATTCCGATACTCTTCAATCCGCCTTCTTTCTGGGCGTCCACGATGGCTTCCCAGCTCTCTCGGCGCATCTGTGGTCCCCCGAGAGGGCCATGGATGGAGTACAAGTCAATGTAACATATCCGCAAGTCCGAAGGGACTTGTCGGTCGCCTCGCTGCCTCGGTCCTACCATTGTTTGATTTCGGCTTGGAGGCGTAGAAGACGTCTGATTATTGGAGACCGTCGTCACGGACGAACTTGCGAATAGCGCGCCCGCACCCTTCCTCATTCTCGTACCAATCCGCCGAATCCAGCGCATAGTGCTGGCGCTGCAGACCATGCCTTCAAAAAGCACCAGATAGACTCACGATTGTCGGCAGCCTTCGCTCGGCGGGTACCGGTTTCAAGTCAAAGCCGGTAATCTGAGGTGGGGGGTCAGGCTGACCCCGAGGGCCCACCGCACTGCCTTGTAAGCTTCGTCGTTATTCATCATCCAGGTTCCTGTATCTAGTTTCGAGGGTGTTGGTTGTCCCTGGCTCCCAATTATGCACCGAAGCCCAGGACAGGGATCTTATTTCCGTCGTTCAGCTAAGGTGTCCCTATCAAGTTTACGAGTCATCCCTAGCCTAGCGTGTCGCTTACCCCGTACTTCGATTGCAATGTCAGCCTAGCCATGTTTGCTGACAGATGCGCCTATCAGAATGAAACCGAATGAGTAAACCAGCTTTCTGCAGACCTACACGTCGTCCTGAAAATTCTATCACATACTTCGACGTTGCTCTTAAAATCAAAGGAATACCGCAACTTCACGGACCACAAGAGGTTCAAAATGGGTGTATTATTGGAGGCTATCTAGAACTGTACACAAAATGCTTTCAACAATATATCTGGAAAGAAGTCCGTTAGTTACAACAATCAAACATAAATGCTTCGCTGCGCCAAAACGGATCAGACATCCAAAGGAAGGTCCTTTCGGCCCTCATCGCGCCTACCCCCGCTTCCCACTCAGCGCACCACAAGGCGGCCCACGCTCGACACATGCTTTTGGGTTCACACGTCTCGAGGGGGAATATAAGCGTTCCGCACTGGGGGAGTACTCCGAACGGAGGGCACTAGAGTGGAAACTGCGAATAAACGGAATACTTCATCATACGAAGCGGCGCAGCAAGGCAACTTAATGACTGAAACGAAGACTCACAGTTTAATGTATCAGCATGGCGCGACCTGGGTGAAGAAATGATCAGCATTGGAAATTTGAATGGCAGGGATAATAAGAATGTCAGACAAAATGGCACTGGCAAGTACACTGTGCGCTCCGGAGAGCGCTGTTCGTTGCGAACGAACTGCTCTATTCCTCGGCATGGTCGTGTAGGACGGGGAAGAGAATAAGGTCATCACAAAGAAGAAAAAAAGGTAGGTAATACTTACAGAGAATCAAAAAAGAGATGGCTCGCATTCGACGCGTCGAAGAAATTTTATAGGCTTGTGATGTGTGTGGCTGTGTTTGGACATGGTCTGTGCGCATCGATTACATAACCACCTTATAAGCTAGTGTGGAGGATCCCTATGTAGGGTGAAATACAACATCGACGACAACAAGCAAGTGATCAATCCCTTCTTATTAAAGTCCAAATGCCTGCTGTGGACTCTCAGAGTGCTCCCGTAGAACGTCGACGTCATCGAACGCCAGAGATCATTGACCTTGATGAGCTCGATACCGATGATATTGTTTTTGTCGGGTCGACACGCCCCAACCAAAGAAGACGTGTTGAAGAGGATGGAAGGGCTGCTTCGGTAACCAGAGAGGTTACCAACCTCACTGATGATGAAGGTGATGGCGAAATTCAGTTCGTCGGCCATAACCCTGCTCGGCCACAACCCCCTCTCGGTGAGTTGCTCAACTAGTGTGTGGCACATTCGTCAACTTGGACAACAGTTGCCAGGGCACGACTATTTTCACCTCCACCCCCTCCGCAAATCGGTGGAATCCCCCCTGTACCACGGATCCCCGAAAGATTCGTTTCACTGCGCCCCCGTCCACTCCCCGGACTTGTTATTCCCAACGAAGACCCATTCCCATTCGAGGCTGACTTGCGACCTCCGCTACCTGCTGAACAACCACCTCCGATCGCTGCTCCCCCATCCCATCATGTTCCTCCTATGGGTTTCGGTGGTGCACTGCTTGCCGGTATGCGGCGAATCATAAGCCCCCGCAACAATTCCCACCGATCTGAACGCCGAAATGGCTGGGGAATGTCCGGCTCATTTATCATGCGATGGGATCCCTTCGACTTGCCAGGTGGACAAGATGACGTCCTCCTAGACCTGGACGAGACAGGCTTGTTTGACGAGGACAACCACTTTGGCGCTAGCAGAGTGAGAAGCCAATTAGAGCAAGCATTCAAGCAACGAGATCGCGAAGGCCGGGCCGAGCCTGACTACAAACCTGACTACACACACCCGGACCGGTCCTTGCCTGGTTTCACATATGATTTTTCCCCTGCGTTAACGTCTTCCCCTGTCTCCGAGGAGAACGATACTTCTCTGGCGCACCATGCCAGCGGTAGCCGAACTCGATCATGCGAAGTCACCCTCGTATGTGCTTCCTGCCGTGACCCTCTTGTTCTTGGAGCCTCCGACGTTGGGGAAGGTCGTGTGAAGCGGAAGCTGTGGGGCTTGCGCTGTGGCCATCTACTTGACGGAAAGTGCATTGAGAGGCTGGTGGAACCCCCTCCCCCAAATTCTGACGCAAGCGGATCAAGCAGAACAGCGATGGATGTAGAATCGGCGGAGCACTCGTCGGCACAGAGCCAAGTTACCGATTCCAGCGTTGGTTCAATGCGGTCACGGTTACGCCCACGTCGAACGCCAGGATCCGCTCACCATCCTATGCCCACCACCACCTCACATGGTCGCCGTGGTGTTCCCGGCAGGGCGCAAGCGACCCAGCGAAGCAACCGCAAGGGCAAAGGCAAGATGAAGGCCCCTGTCGTCGAGGCCGAGCACGAGTGGAGGTGTCCTGTCAGTGGGTGTGGGCACGTTCACCTCAGCCTACTAATGGACGGGCATTGGACGATGGACGAGAAAAGAGGTGCGATTGCAGTGTATGTGTGATGATTTCATGGTACGCTTGATGCGTGTTTACGTGTCCTACCCTGGATATCCCTCAAGTTCTTGAGATTGTAATACTGTATTGCGCCACTATTCCTATAGCATAATTATGATATCACATACACACGTATTGTAGCGACAGTAACATTTATCCACAATCCGCAACTTTCTTGTACTTCTGTAGTCACTTGGGTAGTCGATTACGAACTCTTTTGAAGCACGCGGTACCGGATTAATCATTTCAAGTTCTGTGTTTCGATGGTGATTCTCATTACACAAGCCCAGATCCAGACTAATCCCCGAAGTCGCCAGCGAGGAGGGAAGATGACATGATCCTCCGCTCACTAACACCGACTGTGGAGGCCACATGTCGATATCGAAGGCTCGATTTTGCAACGTGCCATCTAGCTGTGTTTACACGCAATCGAGGAGTCTCACTCCTGCCCACAATTACTAGTTACCTTGACCCGCAGGGCACGCGTACTACACATGTCAATGCCAACGGTCACGACAACTGGCTACTCTGTGCCTTGTGATCGGTATGTCCGTGCTCGTTTCACTAGACTTGTGAACTACGCCTGTCACCGTGTTCGCGTTTCGGACTGGCTTCCGCAGGAGTCGCGAATCTAGCCCTTCCCTCGTGCCCAATACTCCGCTTTTATTTTGGGTCGCCTGCAGCCCTTGTGTGCTTCTTGCTCTCGTCAGGCCTCGCCCCCACTGAACGAGACCCCCGCGAGCGATGGGCGACTGGGCCAATGGTCACGATATCTCTGTTACCCCGCGACGATACCTGCAAAGACAATGGAAGAGAAATAAGCCTGTGAGTCAATTGTCCTCGGTACTTTATCAGGCAGATCTATCTCACGAGGTCGTTTTTGTCCAGCACCTTGCACCATCTGATTCTCTCCCGGCACTGTGTCTCTGTCCTAATCGCCCATTGTTCGTCTGTGCTCAGTGTGGCTTCGCTAACGCGTGGATCCCCCTTTGTCTGTGGTGCAAATGGACGTCAGCCGAAGCCGCAAAGCAATTCGAGGCGAATTTGCCTCGACCACGTAGACTGAGTGCGCCATCTAGGGTAGTCCCTACACCGCAGAGAATCGGGCAAGTTCCTCGGAGAATGTCTGCTGAGTCAACCGTTTCAAGCGCAGGTCCGCATACACCGCAGAGCGACCACGCTTTATACGTTGCCAAGGATGTGCCTGGTATTACGACAGTCTTGAAAACCTCTATATGTCACGATGGCCGGCGGTTGGACCCACATCACATCGACCCTACCCGGCGCGACAGGCGTGTTCTCTCTGTCGCGTCCACGAGCTTCCACAACGTTCAAAGGGAAACGGTCGACGGTGGTGGCGCACGTCGAGTCGGCATAGAAACCTCGATAACGGTACTTATATCTGCTTCTCATCCACGACCACCGTGGTCCGAGAATGGCAAGCATACTAACTCACCTCATTCTCGTGTTGTGTAGCCACCAATCTCGATTTCTTCCTTCCCGAACGTCGCATCCGAGCCCGAGGCAGAACTGTGCCAGCATAGTTCTGGAGATCGAGATCCGAAGAGAAACTCGAGACGCCACCGGAAAGGACTCCCAGCTCTTTGTGTCTTCCCCTCATCCACACGTCCTCGTGCCTTGTGTTGTTCAGCCCCTACAGTCGAGAGCGCAGGGCCAGATAGCACCATGACCCCACATGCTATGGACTCTATGACGTCCGTGCTGATGGAAGCATCGAGTACGCCGCGTAGTACAGGTTCGGTGGATATGTCAATGCACTCGACGCCGTCTCTTTCTTCGTCACAGTGTTCCCCTAAGCGTGGGTTGCGCAGGGCCAAGAACATGACGCTGCCAAAACGCGGATCCTCCCTCTCACCTCGTTCTCGCTCTCCTCTACGGGACTGTATGGATGTATATTCCATGTCCGCTGTAGAAGCACGACAGTCACACACGCTATCACTAACGACTTCTTCTCATGATCATGATGCACCCCCTGTCACCGACAACGTTCGTCTTGGACACCCGAGTCGACCATATTATTCTGCGATTCGCAAAGACATGTCACGCCCAACGAGTCCCGTTTTCTCTATCGCTGCACCTCGCACACCCTCGCCGGTGTCGTCGCATATGGGTTACGTACCGCGGGGAACGAAATCACTGGATTGTGGGGACCGATCGGGTATTCAGTATGCACAAGAATTGCGGCCCATGTCGATGGTCATATCTGGTCAAGCCATGCCGCCATCTGGATTTTCGCTTAGTGGGGAGATGGAGCTGCGGATGAACCTGGCGCGGTGGCGACGGGAGAATGCACCGAACGAGCCAGGGGAGTATCACTTTCGGGAAACGAGCCGGTCTCGGACAAAAGTGAACATGAAAGGGAGGGTGAGACAACTTGGCAGGGGCTTGAAGGAGCTCGTACTTGGGAGGTCGTCTTGATCCGTTCTTCTGCTACGGGTTTAGTAGGAACTTTTGACTAGCATCACGTGATTTGTAGTTGGATTTGAGATGAGATATACCCCTACTGCACTGTTCATTCTCGGTGATATGGATTGCTGGCAACGTATAGTATGTAATGACCGAGTGGATCCGCGGGTTGATTTTGAGGTGGCGGCAGCGTGAGAGTCATATTTTCAATGACACCGTCGTGTAAGCCTCCGTGGCGTTCAAGTTGAACTTGACCGGTAATACCGTAAGTGTTCCGAGTTCGTTCTCCGGGTGTACAGCCCGCATCACCCCTACCGATCCCCTGGTTGCAACTCTCCTTTCTTGTGAACTATTCCAAAATTCTCTGCTTCATATATTGTCTCTTTGCGCATGGTTGGTCGAAAGATTGTCGGCCAAGTAGACGAACTTCTCCGTGCGCCAGATCCCTCCAACAACCGCTATCTCCAACCACCGACGCTGCGCACCGATGCTGGGCGATGCCTGATGGCCGAAGCGGTCCTCATTGTATGATTTAGTCATCACTGACGTGGGCTGACACGTATCTGACGTTCGGTCGGTTAGGAGCGCACGAACACTACCACAGAGCCAAATGACGCCGTCTCTCCACATACGTATCCCTATTTCGTCATGTATGTCCTCTCCCGCTTAAACTCCAATTGTCACTAAGCGTCCGGCCAGCACACCTAACTCCAGCCTCACGTTCGGCATGCCGAATGCTACCACCGTTCCCCTGGCCCGTATCGAGTCACCATGCAGATCGATTAGCATGGCCAGTTCCCGCAGCACTCGCTACTCTGTCGCTCAACAAGCCCTTGCCAGCGCATTCAAAAGCAGCGAAGCGGAACGCTCTCCCCTCGAACTCCAGATCCGTACCTTGCAACTCGCCACCGTAGCCCTGAGCACACGTGCAACAGAATCTCGGGAACGTGCCGCGAAGCTCAAGCTATCCCTTATGGAGAGGGATACTGATCCAAACGTCTACATCGCACGTCAGCGAGAACGCTGGATGGAAGAGAAGCAGCACGGTGCGGCTGACAAGGAGGTGGAGCTGTTGACTCAGCATCTGAAACGGTTGAAGGCGAATCGGGCCTCGGACCAAATCGACGATGCGGCGAATCGTGGCTCGTCCACCCCTGCCCTCAGCAACGAGGCAAAACGGACTGCCAATCTCGCCCGCTTTTTTGGTTACTCTCCCACGAGGACATCGTTCAAACTCGATCTTAAGTGTAGGCTTGCTCTTGACCAGCCATTCCCACGTCGAACAACGATGAACGACATTTCTCCCTTTCGCCTGCGGTCGTCGTCCATCACCCCACCCCTCCGACGCCTTACGGTGAAACACGCGCGCACCGTGTCTATGGCTGGAGAAGCATTTAACCCCGTGAAACGTCCTTGCAGACCGCGTCTTGGTAATCCTCCCCCCGATATATCCCCGCTCACGAAGGGCACAGAAAATAGCGCAAAAGTGTCTTCTGGCTCGGAGCGTTCGGTATCACATAGCTCTCGCTTAACCTCGGAAGCGCCTTCCGACGGCTCCGAAGTTTATATATCTACCCGACCATCCACCCCACCGTTATCCGTCGCGTCAATGAGCTCTTCATCATCGCTGGGCGTAGGTGAAGAGACTGCAGGGGTGGCCACCATAATCAGCCACGTCACCTCCCGTACACGCTCTGAAATTCTCGCGGACTTGGATAAAGATGCCGTCCACGTGCCAGATTAT
>JBBPMU010000132.1:0-54426 GCA_038090475.1 Wakefieldia striispora | reverse complement strand
GAATCCACATACAGTATTCTACTGTACGCCCTAGTTTTTATTGTTCGAACTGCATGATGGGCTCGGTACATTCGTTGTCCTGATTCAACGTTCCTTGAACATGAAGTGGCGTGTCACAGGTCGTGTATGTGTGTCACGGCTTTGAGTCCGTTATTTACTTCGCTCGTTTGTCTTTCCCTAGCGCTAAGTTGGTCAATTCTGATGTCCAGCGTCGAGGGTCCTAGCGACTCGGAATACGACAATCCATCCAAATGCATGAACACCCGTAAGGTTCGTTCAAGTTCATCGATACTCCTGGGTCCATCGACACTACCACACCTCCGTTCCTTTCTCGCCACGCTCGATATCAGTGAACACGGTTGCGTGATCGCCATCGTGCCAGTGCTTCAGCACTCAGCCACCAACACTCGCAAGGCGAAATGTTGTTTTGGATAGGATGAGGACCTCCAAATACGACGTTGGTCAGAATGGTCCTAAACAAAAGCCACTGTCTAGATTACCAATGTTAAAGTTCAAACCATCATCCTGTTCTATTGTCAGCCTTGTCTTTCGAGCTTGATGCACTCTGTTTCTAAGGCATTTCAGGCGTCTTTCGGAGTGAGCAACACCCCGCGAACAGCGTCATTCCCACATGACCTCCTTCTCTCGAGACCGATTCTTTTCACGATAAGCGCAGACTTACTCAATTCGAGATATGTCACATGTATCATTGTCGAATCTTGCGGCGTTGCCAATCTTCCCAGCATCATCGACTTGAAGCTCAGACTCCGTCTACGCCAGCCATCATGAGAAGAGACTTCTAGCTCCGGCCACTTCAATTGCTGTGGGGAAATCGGCATTCAAATCGACACAGACAATGCCATCTAAATCCATACATGAACAAGCCCGTAAAGGCCATTTCCTATTCTCAAACCCTCTTGTTTTCTCAGAACTGCGTTCTGCTCCTATCGCCGCTTCGATGGCCTCTGGTAGCGTCGTGAGGGGGCCAGAAAACCTAAGACTAACTTTGATAGCGTTCCGTCATGTTTATGGCTGTGGTCGCGCCAAGCACTTCTCTAGCACCAACTTTGGACTGGGTTGGTGCCACTAGGCGGGAATTAACTTTGATGTGAGAGCCTGAAGACATCAATCCTCACCCCCTTAAAATGTGCGGGTTCCCCTGATATCTTCCTGTGCATCCTTCCACCGCCGGATCATGTTTACTGCCCCAACTCTCCCACTCCCTCTGGCAGATGTTAAGCTGGACAATTATATGTCTCGTATGCTCTTCCTCACTTTTGGGAGGTCGTCACTCCAATTTTATTGCAGTTGTTGTCCTCTCTGCCGTTGGATATGATTACAGTGAGCGAGATGTTTTGCCCAATGCGATGTACTAACTTTTGCTTTGACATGGACAGTCCTTACATTTTCAAACGAAGTATAAAGCCATTCATCTCGCATACGATTGTTACTGACAATCCTCGTAGGTCGAATACATCTGGGTTAGTGGATGCGTTTGTCGAGACAAGAACTCCCTGACGAGACTATAGAACAGGCGCAGGACCTGGATGACAATCTTATTTATTCATGTGTGTATCAAAGGTTGCAGTACGTCAGCGTGATGCTGAGAGCTAACCAATATTGAAGGTCCGTTACATTGGCCTTCTCGGCCTCATGTGCGTGGATAATTGAAATTGGACGTATGTTGGATGCTAACATCGGAGGTTCATCAGATTTCTTACAACCAGTGTGTCTCGCGTTTAGTGTCTCGCGTTGCTTGAATCATGACCTTATCCCAAGTGAGAACTACATTCCTTTCCGGCTCCACAAAGGTTCTTTACTTCCCGCCGTGGTGTCTGTCTAACGAATATATCAACATCTTTACCCACAGATGTGCGTATTCATTATCTCATCCGACACCGATGTATCTGATGTAGTGATACCTAACTAACAGTTGTGAGCGTCAAAGTTCCTCTGTATACGCTATTCACAGACGCCTCCAAGGTATCATTGGTGCCAATATGAACTCCTGGTCCTTCCTTTTCTTCATTGGTGCAGCCGACGGTGGGTTACCGTACAGTTTAATTTCTGTGCGACGAAACCGAGATGACCACCATAGTCACGATGATCCTTCGTTTATGGGCGATGTACGGTCGATCGAAACCGATCCTTTATAGTCTCCTTACATTTCTTTTCGTCGAGATCATCTCCATGGTCCTTGCGATGGCCATTTCCTCGGCGAAAACGTCGGGTGCGTAGACGTTGACTGTTTGAAAGGTAGTTGAATTGACATGGACACCAACCTGGTATCATCTAGCAATTATTTTACATATAGCGGACCTGTCATACTGCATGGTGAGACTTGATACCTCGCCCCTTTGGACAGACGTGGCTATTGGTGTCCGAGTCACGCTCGGTGCTGTAATGTGTATACTCGCAGTTGGCCGATTCGTGCGGCAATCGCTTCAAATGTACCACGCGACCAAGCGGTGGCAACCAAACCGGTATATGAACTTGCTTGTGAAGCAGGGCATTACCTACTTCTTTGCGTAGGTTTTTCTTCTCCTTTCTATCTTCTGCAGCCTACCGCGTGTATTAAAGCGAGCTAACTGTATCTTTCGTTACAGCATTTTTCTGTATAACATTGTCAATATATTGTTTTACATGGACAAGATTCCAGACGGGGGATGGCAGCTGACTCTACTGTTCATCTTGGAGTTGGTTCCTTTGTATACTCTCGCACCTCGATTCATCATGAGTGTGCGGGAGATGTATGCCAACAGTTGTCTTCAAGTTCACGGCGAAATCGGGGTCGACACTGGGTTCGGCTTAGATTCCTTATCGTCACACCGATGGACCAACGACGTGATGTCGATCGCATTCGCGGGTGTCACGCGGAGCGACTTGGAGGACTTGGAGGACAGTGAAGAGACACTGGTGAGGGTTGTGACGGACATACCAGAGTCACGAACATGTTAGTGGTGAGCTAGGATTCAGTTTCCGCGGCGAATACGATATCCCGATGAACGCAGTGCCGTCCTGTATGCAAGTACATATAGAAGGGCTTTTTGCTGTTTCCGGGTTAGCCTGCTGAGTTGACAACACATGACTCAAGCATCTACAAGACTCGACACCCACTACCTTGATTCCACGTCCACCGCATTGATGAACTGCACAATAGAGCCATCCTGGCTATCGGTATCCTTCCTATTCTTCCTGTAAATCTTCATGGCCCTATGCATACTCTCGTTTGCATGTTTCGTTTCATGTGACCCATGTCGGGGTGTTTGCGGCGATGAGGCAAATGACACGGCAAGGGCAATATCCCGCCCTTCGTACCAGTTCAACGTCTTCTGTTTCCTCGTTCTGCTTATTGTCTGCCTCAACGTTTTCCGTCCCACGTCCTGCTCATCAGCCGCCTCGGTTGCCTCTGACCTCGCTCCGCATCCCAGTTGTGGATGTCATGAGACCTCCAGCAACGTTGCTATGGGGTACCATAGATGAGACCGTGCAGCTGGTCGTGAGTGTGCAGCTCAGGTGGGAGGAGCATACAATTTCTGGTCGTGAGAACGATTACAGTCGTAATGATTCTGCGTGTATGGGCAATGTACAGTCGATCAAGGCTGGCCCTTGCTCTACTTCTCGCCTTGTTTTCCATCGAGGTCATCTCTATGGTGGTAGCTGCCTCTGTCTACGGCAATCTGAAGAATGGACGAGGTATGCGGGCGCTGGTTAGATGTTATGTTACGCGGTGGAAGTGTCTGCTATTTTGCAAAATTACCTTCAGTGCAACGTTAATGACGCTTTGCGATCGCCCAGTTCGTCGCGCAATCACAACTCAACCCGGGCTTGCTCATCAAACAGGGCAGAATTTCTCTACTTCTTTGTGTATGTTCTTTCCTCGCTCCTTTCCCCCACCAACGAGGTTGGCACACTCTTTTGCAGCCAGCGAAGCTGATGTTTCGTTTTCCGTCTGTGTTCCTGTTGAACGTTATCACCCTACTTAGACGACACAGGAAAGATTCCAGCCACGAGTTCGCAGGTGATAATCGTGGCTATCGTGGAATACGTGCCTGTCTATACTCTCACCCCCCGATTCATCATAAGCATATGGGAGTTGTACGCACATGACGTGCAAGGCAGGCGCGTGGGCGGGATCGATACTGGATTTGGCTTGTCCACCTTATCTAAGGGCAATCGTGTTCGCGGATGTCGTGCAGAGTGAGGTGGCGGAAAACATGGAAGGGGTTGATGGGCAGAACGAAGAGACGGAACGCATCGAGGAGGTACCCAACCTCCCACGTGCAGCCTGGGGCGAGGAAGCGTGATATTTCATAGATATGCTGACTGCTGCAGAACAGTGTGACAGAGTAGAGTGCTCATATGTATGTTTATCTAGGACAAATCGGAAGTGGTTAAAATCCATTAGATCAGGTATAACTTTATCACCTGATGTCCGCTGACGCTCCGACAGGAAGCTCCCATCCTCATTCATAGATCCTTTTCAAGAAAATCAAGCAACAAATGAAATGGAAAAAGAATAGTTTGAGATACGACAGTCAACATGTCCAGATACTTGCCCTCGTATTTCTCAATCCAGCACGTTCCCACCTTAAAGTCTACAAACACGAATCTCGTCAGCAGGGTGACAGTAACCAAGTAAAACACATACCCGATTGCCCGCATGAGTAAGTATCCTACCGTGGACACGACCTATATGTCCCTGGATCAGCACCAACCAAACACCGCCGCACGCGCTCAAGATACGCACCAGCGTCGCGATGAGACTCGCTGGAATGCCATTCTTGAGGAAATCGACGTTGGTGAGGTACACTTGACCGAGATCGTCCTCTTGTGCGGCCCTGGCGATCCGGGTGCGTGTCGTATAAGCACGAGCCAAGCATCAAGGAAAAAGGAAAAGCAACACACGCGAGCTGGTTCGGGAAGCCGGACACCGGCATACCCATCCCCGTCGAACAAATCAAGCCGGTCAGGAAGATCAGCAAGTTAGCATGGTCGTCCGGGAGATTCCTCCCGACTTGTTTCGCGATCGGAACCAGAAGGACACTGGCAATCGTGTGACTAATGAACGTCGAGACGATCTACCAGTCGAAAGCAAAAAAAAAAAATCAGCGGGAAGACGGACAAAAATACAAGAGTGATGACATACGAGGACGACAACTGAAAGAACGAGGACGACGGAGTAGAGTGATCGGCCCACTAGCATTTGGTGAATGGCGCTATCCATAGTGTCCAAGAGCCCGCTGGACTTGACTCCAGCCCCCAGTGCAATACCACCCATCGCCAAGAACACGATGGTCCACGCAAACTGCTCAAAGTCGTCCTGCGCAAACATAACTACTTCAGTCGAACGCCCCACGTCGTTTGCACACAACGTACCTTCTTAAGGACACCTGTCGCAAAGAAGGCAACGATGGGTATTATAGCGATGACACCCATATCTCCAATTGTACTCTCGATTTCATGCTCGATACACCATAACGCGATGGTCACGATGCATACCACAGTTACCCAATACTGCTTGAGGGTGAAGTTCTCTCTCGTCGGTCGAATCGTCCTAATCTCGATCTCTCCGTCACCGTCCGGTGCACGGGCGGGTTGGTAGCTCACAAGCAGAAGCAACCAGATGAGGATGACGGAGATAACAGACACCGGCAGTGCGACGGCGAACCAACTTGCCCAATCAAGCTTGGGGTCCATGTACCCGACAGCAATGAGGTTCTGAGGGGAAGAGATGGGCGAACTCTGACCACCGATGTTGGCGGCGAGCGCAATACCGAGCTGTACACACGTACTCCTGTCAGTGACAACCCTATGAGAGTCAGTAATACTTACAATCAAGCATGGTGCGAATGATGCTTTCGCGGGGAGCGTTCGGAGGATAGGCTGTGTAGGGAATCAGAAAATGACAGCACGAGAACAGCCTGACGTACACGGATCAGTGTGAAACAAAGCGCCGGTGCAGCAACGTTACTGCAAACGCGTGTCAAGCCCTTACTCCAATCAAAGAGGAGAAAGAAATGGGAGCACACCTGATCCACATGCTAGCGAAACACGACACGCCCATAAACGCCAACAGGACTGTTCTAGGTTTCGAACCGGCCATGCTCAACAGCCGTGTGATCAACATTCGATCGATATTCGTCTTACTCAACGCGGCGGAGATCGTCAAGCCGCCGATGAGAAGCATGATTGTAGGCGAAAACATAGCTGAGAAGACATGTCTGATTTGGCATGCGTCAATAAAGCGTTCGGTCAGTAATTTCGTGACTTACTTGGTCGCATCAGGCGTCGGTAATGGCACCGGGACCTCATCATTAGAACGAATGACTCTGAAAACGATCAAAAGGAAAGGCACGAGAGTCGACGTGACGAATAGCGGGATCGCCTAGATACCATTAGCTCAAAAGTCAAACAACGCGCATTACATTCGGACCTCGCTTGCCCACATCACCGTGCTAAAAATCAGGATTGCGAAACATTTGTTCGCTTCAGGACCATCCTTGATGACGTTCATGTTCATGAGTGCAATAAGTATAACGATTGAAAGAACGAGGGGAATTCGCTTCCGCTTGAACCTAAAGCTGCCGAGGGGGGTCGGAACGCCGACAGTGCCAGCCTCCTCCTGTCGGACGAGAATGGCTCCGCCTCTCAACTCAGTGGTATCCGTTTCCCCACGGCGCTCCTGCGCCAACATCTGGCGCCAGACGGTATTACGCTCCCAAGCGATGTGCTCTCGCTGGTGTACCTTGAGTTGCTGGACAGCAGCAGAGGGGTCATCGCCAGTGACACACTTGGCATACAAGGTCACGAGGCGATTGATGGCATCCGCGACCTTGTCCTTTGAGCTCTGAAGGAAGGGTAGGCGAGCTTCCACCACGTCATGCATGTATCTATCTTGGAGCTACAACAAACGTTAGATGGATACGAAGAGATCGATATCGCACCAGGACCGACCTCACTATACGTGACTTTGTCGTACCTTTCGACTGGGTTAGAAGTGGACGGAGATGCACAAAGGCAGAACGCACTTCTTCAATATCTTACGAAAGCCGGAATAGTTGACTTCGACGTATGACTTCAAAGAGCAAAATGAAACGTAGAGGTTCGTAATTCTACGCTTGAACAAGAGACGGATATCCCAAGCATAGTTAGTCTTGGCAGACCATACGCTCTCGGTTGGGAGTGATGTGATGCTGTCCCTCATACCAATGAGTCTATCGGCAATCTGTCCTATCGGCGACTTGCTACGGCTGCTGGCATGTGGTCGAGACAAGGAAGAACGCGCCTCCATATCGTGACTGCGTTCAACGGATGAAACACTCAAACGGTGAGCAGAATAACCGTTTCGCGCGCCTTGCGGGGATATCAACAGCAGGAACGACGCACGAGATCGAAGACGTACCCGACCCGCTGCGTGGACGAAAGCTAACCGAACTCGACTTTCTCCGCCGTCGTTTTGGAGGGTGTTCGTCCTCGAAACGGACGTGGTCACCTAAACGCTCGTCCTCCTCGTCCTCTTCATCCTCCTCGTCCGCATAGTCGTCCATGTAGTGCTCCCAGGCTTCGATACCGGCTGCGTCTTGCTCGGCGACGAGGTCCTCGAGCGTTTGCAACTCGTCGAATAGCTCCTTCTCCTTCTGCTCATAGAAAGCGGATATCTTGCGTAGCTGCTGGTCGAGAAGCGGTATGAAAACGCCGTCAATTGAGGAATAGTCGGGCTCGACGAGTGCGGTGTGCTCATTTGCCTCGAGATCTACGCTTTGGCTGAGACGGTGGTGCTCCTTTTCGAGTTGGTAAATATGGCGTTTGAGAACGTCATAACTGACATGCGCAGCACACGAGGCGTGAGGACGAGCCCTGAGAACTGCGAGGGGAAACGGACGTACGCGATGTATTCGTCCCACCAATCTGCGACTGCGTTGAATTTGAGGGCCGAACTGTGGTGGAACGGACGTCAAAAGAGGCAAGTGGGAGGACTCGGAGACGGTTGCCATACCTGAACTTCATCGCAAAAGCGCGCAATGAATGTGTAGATCGATGAGGAGATGGTCGAGATAGGAAGTGCAGGGGAATCTCCTCGATTTGGCCGGCACACTCGATGTCGGTTGCGGTTGAGCGTGGTATGGTTGCGAATTCCTCGTTTTGCGGACCTTGGGTCAAAGTGCTGCTTCGAGCGCTGTTCGGAAACGAAAAAGTTGACTAAATGGGGTTGATAAATAATCTAATCGTACACTCGTACGAGATCAACCACCACCACCACCACCCACCGCAACACTGCCCATGACGGGTCCATTAGGCCCATCAAGGCATCATTGGTTTAGTCTTAAGACTCCCAACACGGTGCTGCGCGACCGGCTGTTCACGCAGTGTTCCACTACCGTAAGATATACTTATTGGTTTCAGCGACAACGCCGTATCCACACTAAACAGGAACCCCGTACCGTCCCTGAATACAGCACACTTGACATCCGTCTCGCCGTCTTCCATTCCCCGCCGAGTGATCGCATACGAAAGTATCCACTCCTTTTTCATCGTCAAACCGCATGCGGACACCCATGACAGCGGATTCTCTAGATCGCATCCATGACACCGACGCGCTTCAAACATTCCTCAGAGATGCGGAAGAAGTCGGACTTGCACTCTATCTGAGACAACACGCCTCATCCGTTTCCAGCTGTGATCGGAACAAGCTGTCAACGCTCGGCGGCATGAGGGAGGAGAAACCTTCCACATTCGACGCCCTGCCCTCGAACCTATTCCGGTATTCAGACATGTCCAACATCTCTTGGCTCTCCTTGCCTGCTTACTATTTGCCAATACAACACACATGCCAACGCCAACGCCGCCGCCTCAAACGTGTCAGCCCGTCCCCAGAATTCTTGATACCACCCAGACGGTATTTGTGCCATTACTCCTTTCCCGAACCGGTTTATGTCGCTGGTCTCCGACCTAAACCCACTCGAGATCATTACGACGGGGTCTTCTTTTCCCCGACATCCCAACAGCCTCCTTCCAGTACCTAATGTTCATATTTCCTTCCCTCTCGCTCTTCCTGAACAATATTATACGCCGTACGTTTGCAGGCCACGCTTCGAGTCCATGTGGTACCAACCCTTGCGGTCAGTAACGAAATCTAAATAAAACCAAAACTCGATCGAAACGAAAACGAAACAAAACCCAAATATGAAATTCACCGGTACATCGTGACCGGTGTGCCGATCTCTATCTCTATCGACAATTCTTCTCCGTATCCTCTTGTCGGTATTTTTGTGGTGTTGCTGGTTTCCTAACTACACACCGCGCTTTTGATCGTGTATAGGTTCCTCCGAGGAATTGGTGATACATCATATCATTAAGATATATTATCCATAACGAAATCCATCTTGCACCGCGCACCTCGGACATGTCACCTGCCAAACGCCTATCCTTGGCGAGACGGCTCCAACCTGGTCCCGCCATCGCATCACCGCCGAGTCAAGGCCCATCCATCCCGAGGCTTGATCCTATCCCCGTATCCCCAACAGCTTTTCGGCACCTATATGGGTTTGTTTCCCCATATCACCACGTCGCACATCGTTTCTCGGAAGCGGAAGCCGACACCGCATCCAAGGGTTCCAGAAATCACTCGCCCGATGCCGCTTCTGTGTCTGACTCGAAGACGCGAACGACTGCCCATCACTTTTACTAAACGGTTTTCCCTCATTTGCCATTCTTGTCCAACCGTCCCGCATGACGTGTATGAGCAAACGCCCATGTGCACCCAGACACCCGTCCTCCACCGACACCGACATATCGCCCCGGTGATCGGATCTAGGACGACTTTTCATTGCCACCGGTAACCGAGGACAAGCCAGAATCTAAAGTCTGACAAGCGATTCTCGATCGTCTCGTCCCGTCTCACGCATGCAGACGCGCGCACTCGCATTCCCAGAATCGGCACGCGCCCCCGTCCTCTCTCGTCGTCACCAACCACCTTTGAGGCTACCAAACGCATCGCCTTTCATCACTGCCCAGGGTGCATCTCGAGAATGCGGCACACACGTGGATGGCCCGTACCGTCTGGAATGAACCCGTAACGGAGGACGATGCACGTTCTTTCTACACACCCGTCGCCGAGGACCGGGAGCAGACCCAATTGACGTTTGCACCCGTCCCGTGTGACGCAACCCGTTCAGGGCGTTCTGTCCGTCGTACAGCGTCGACCGTGACACATAAGCCAGCCCAGTACCGGCCGAAACAGACGAATTTTAAAAAAAATAATAAAAATCAACAAAATAGAAGACATCACCCGCCACACCGCGTGTGAGCACGCTGAAACACGAACGCGCCAACGCCTCCCCCCCTTCCCTCTGGCACGCGTCTCTCTCTCTCTCTCTCTCTCTCGCGTTGCCCCCCCTTTGGCAAGAACGTTTTTACCGTCCCCCCTCCGTCTGTCGGCTCACGACCGTCCAACCGACACGGTATCAGCAAAAAAAAAAAAAAAAAAACACGCGCACGTGTTGACAGGTCGAATGACCGCGCTGCCTCCCCCCAAGATGGCGTGCGGTCGGTCGGACGGTCGTCCCGTGGTGTCACTCATCTCATTCCAGTTTCCGATCGCTGTCGAAACGCAAACACATGATCACACGGCTCTCTTTGTGTTTTTTTTTTTTTTCGACACACCTGACGAGGCGCCCGTGACAGCGTTTCCCCCCGTTGGGTTCGCACCGGGCCTTCCGATGCGCTCAGACGACGTCGCATGTTATGAATCAACGATCATGCATCCTGTACGGCCGTTTGATCGTCCATGGATCACGTGCCTATGCAATGGGACAGCAACTTCGCTGCGACGGTGACGACGAGATGTGGCATGTCCATGTTTTAAAAGAGATCTGGTCCGATGCATATAGCCTATTATGATTTAGCGCTGTATGATACAACTAGCGGGGCGACGATAACGCCAAGGAAAAAAAAGAAAAGATCGATAGCAAGTTTTTAGGTTTGGGGGCATGAGGTCGTTGTCGAAAAGGCATACGTGAAAGAGGGGTAACGATTACAGAAAACGGCATGGCCGAGGGGTATTGTTGCCAAGTGCAGTTGGTGCGAAAATGACCGAGGTACAAAGCATGGTGGGGGAAATTGAGTGTGAGAGTGAAAGAATAGTATAACATGTCATGTACGCGTAGTAGAGCAAGCGGATCCAAAGAGAGAGCAACGAGGAAGAAAACGGGAAACAGAAATAGATTTCCGGAAAAGCAATGCATGAAAGAAACCTCACGGCACCAGGAACCAAAGTAAACGTGACAATGGGTCGACAACCAGGAGAAGAACACGGCGGGCCGAGTGGGCTACCACGGTCTTATGGGTCGCTTGATATGAGCATGTTCGCTCTCACTCTCATCGCTCTCTGGGTGACGGCATGCGGAAAGGTGGGTGTCTGGCCCGGTAGGCAACACCGCGCTCTTCCGATGGTAGTCACCATCGCTACCCATCCTGCGGTAGTCCGCTGTACCGAGGTGATGAGTGTGCGTACGGTAGTCAGGGTGATCAGAGGCGTAGGGCTGGCCGGGTACGTCCACCCGCCTCACGCGGTTTTTAAGCGTCGCTAGATGGAGCCCGTCCGTCGATCGTGGCGTCGCAGGCGAGACTGGCGATATCCCGCCAGCTGAGCTGCCCTCGTGCGAGGAGCGCAACGTAGGGCTAACCTCAGGCGATGACGCACACGTGGGGTCATAGTGGGCCCTGGAACGCATGGGATCACTCGACCACGATGTAGGGGTCGGAAATGATTGGCTCGGTCTATCAATTGGTCAGCGAAGGTCATGGTTGGTGGAATGAAGCGACAGACCTCATGGAGACGGAAAGCGAACGGTGTTTTACCCAACGGGCGTCGTCCATATCGGACCTTATGTCGTCCATCTTTAGCCGCTCGAGGACGGCGGCTGAGTCTTGGGAGGAGACGCCGCGCAGATCTTCGAGCGCGGATATCGGTGGCAATGCATAGGAATGGTTGTTGACGTGTCTGGGTGGTGCAAGGGGATGAATGGGGGGAAGTTTGATCTCATCGCCAAGCAATCGACCGCCTGAGCGTGGATCAGTGGCGGGATCATGGAGGGTGATGGAGGGGATGTCGAGCGACAAGCAGTCGCTCGAGGTTTTCCGTTGGCCAACGACAGAGCCCGGGTAAGGGGAATAGCGAGATCGCAGCGAGCGCTCGCGGCCGAGCGGCGATGAGGATCGAGGGGAAGGTTGGCGACCTCGTTGCATCGGGGAATTGACACGTGGATCGGGGTGTTGACGAGGCGGCAGATAAGAATACGGTGCAGTGTACGTGTGAGGCGAGGTGTCTTGGTCTGGGCGATGATAGGCTGTGGCGTGTTCCGCAGGCCCTGGCAGAACGGGAATCGCGGAGGACCAGGCTGGCTGCGAGAGGGAGGTAGACGATATAGGCGCTGCGGATTGATTTGTCCGACGAGGTCGCCGGCGACCTGATGCAGTGGAAACGACCTGGCCATAGCCAGCCTGATCAGGGGAGAGACAAGTGCTTGGGAACGTGGGGCTACGGAGGGAGGGTGAATTTCAAAAAGAGGTGCGGAAGAGAGAAAACATTACCCAAAGAGCGGGACGAGGTCGTCGCGTATCGGCCACGCGACGCTGAAGCGGGGGGCGAATTAGGAGGGCAGGGGTAGAAATGAACTGTGTACACACCGACGAGAGAGGCGAAGGGCAACCTAGGGAAGCGATATGAGGGAGGGAACGGAGGGGATGGAGGGGAGAGCGCTGACCTCGTAAGGCATCCATGTACCCTGAATTTTGAGATAGCCTCCGCGCACCCGACGGATGACGGGAGCCAAGTCGGGTTGTGAATCGATCATTTTGACAATGTCGGCTGAGAAGGGCTAAATGGGTGGGCAGGGACATTACGCGGAGCGACGGACCTTTGGAGTTGCCCAGGGCTGGGGTGGCGGGATGAGGACGGGGTGGAGACAGAGAGAGAGAGAGAGAGAGAGAGAGAGACGTGCCTTTCCAGATGCCGGTCCAGAGGATGTAGCCGTCATCGATGTCCATCATGATCCATTGACCATTGAGGGGATACTCGTAGACGGGACTGTCGGGTGGTGGGGTGAGCAGGTGGGGGGCGGTGAAAGGGAGGGAGTGGCTGACATGTAACCCCGTGGATCGTTCGAGGTGATGTATCTACCCTTCGTGACCTGGTGGTGTGGACTTGCATAGGGACGGAAGCGGGGCCCATTCGAAGAGGGCTGTGCGGAGGAGGGGACAGTGGAGACGGAGGGATCCATGACAAGAACAGAAAGGGAGATGATGATTTTAGTTGGGGGTATATATATTTATATGTACAGTATTATATTATAAGTAACGACGGACGTGCCGGGAAATGAACACTCCGCGGCAAAATTAGCAGCGTAACGGTCTCGGGGCCACGTCGACGAGGAAATGTCGCGTTTGTGACATGGTTAGTATGTGACATGACCATCGAGCGTGACATAATCTCTCGGCAACCGCAGCATCACAGCAACTAAATCCAAATCGGGAAATCAACGTGAACGAAACTGGGTCACCGAAGCCCTGCTGTTCCCTCGGCACCGCCAAGATCTTAGATCCAGGCACCCACGCGCTCCCTTCCGCGTCCGGGGCCTGGCTGCGTCACGCGCTCTTCGGCCCGCCTTGCCCGCCTGCCCCCACCGACGCAAACAAGGTTCGCGACGCCACCCCCGGCTCATCCGTTCTGCCAGGGAGCAAGCGCGGCACACTCAGGGTCCCGGACCCTCCCGGCCGCGACTCTCCGCTCCGCTGTGCAGTGTTCCTGCGTGAAACAGGGCCTTCCTCTCGCTCTGGTTAGTCTCTCCCATCCCCGGCATCTGCGGTCCACCGCCGGTACTGCAAATATATCCCGATTTGGCTTTCGAAGTCCATACCGGCCTTGTGCCTTGGAATTGGAAGCAACCACACCGTCGATCAGCCTCGATGACTCACCCCTTTCCCACCACCACAACCCAGCCTCTTCGCCCCACACCTCCCTCCTTGTCGGTACCGAGTCTCCTCACACGGAATAATCATTACCCTCCCCGGACACGACCGTACGCTATAATTTATACCACTCTGCTCTACTAGTACCCCTCTCTTTTTACAGCTCCCCGTGTCCGTGGCCCTCTGCCGCGAACCGTCGCAGCACCTCCCGCGCCTCCTCTCCGCCCCTGCTCGTCGTGTACACCACGTCGCTCAGCTCAAACCCGTTGAACTGGCTCGCCGCGCTGATCGTATACGCACCCATCTCGTGCCATCCGAGCCAGTCCCCTACCTGCAGTCCACCCGGCAGCATCACCGACTTGCACACCAGGTCCAGCGAGTCGCACGTCGGTCCCCACACGCTGCTCGCCGACATCGTCTCCTTGCCTGTCACATGGAACGACCCGTTCATCGACAGAACGTGTGGCGCCACCACCTGGTGATCGAACATCGTGCAGTTAAATGCACCGTACACACCGTCGTTAATGTAGTCTATTTGCATTGTAGCACCGCAGTCTCGTCAATAAACTCCCTGTCACGCAAAGAAACCACAACACTTACACATAACGCTCGGTTCCTCCCCTTTCGCATCAGACCCACCCTGTTTCTCCGCAGAGCCCTCGTTCATTTGCGCCCTCCGCGCAATAATATTCGTCGCCAGGCTGAATGCCCGCGATACGTAGTACCGCCCAGGTTCAGCGATTACCTTGAGGCCCGTCCGGTCAGGGAAGTACTGTCGAATCGCCCGCGTCAATACTGACGCCGCAGTCTCCAAACGTGCATCTTCGAACCCGCCACCGACATCCAGCAGGGAAAATTGATACCCGACCCGCGTACCCATGTCAAACGCATCCCGCGCACGTCGCACCGCGTCTTCGTAGATCGTCGGATCATAACATCCGCTCCCGACATGGAAACTCACACCAATCACATCCAGACGTAGTTCCCGCGCTTTCGTCAGCAGTCGAGGCACCACCTCGAGGGGTGCCCCAAACTTGGCTCCAAAACGACACAAGCTCTTGGAGTCGTCGGCCAGGATACGCACGATCAATTTGGCCCCCGGATGTGTACGTGCAATCTTGTGCAGCTCATCCTCGTTGTCGAACGTCATCTTGTCCACGCCAACCTTGGCAGCGCTCCGGATGAACGACGTCGCCTTGCACGGGTTGGCGAACAAGATCCGGCTCGGGTCTACCCCGCCCATCGCCAATACCGTGCTGATCTCGCCGTTGGATGCACAGTCAAAGCCGGCGCCTAGCGCAGCCAGCAACCTCAACACGTACGGGTCTGGGTTGCACTTGACGGCTGTCACACGACGCCGTGAGTAACAGAGTGAGACCGACAGAGCAAGCTACAGACCGTAAAAGGGTTCAATGTCGGGCATGCACTGCAGCCAGCGTTGGTGTTGACGGTATACCTGTCCAAGGTCCGCGACAAAGAACGCTTTTTCAGCGTTCGTCCTGTTTTCAGACGCCTTGCGCGAGGCGTTCATGATGCCATTCCTGAGATGGACGTCGGAGTGTCCTCGGAAGAGGGGCGGGAGGGACGTAAAGATTGTTTCAGCCTCTCCCTCATCCGCGGTCGCATCCGGTTTGTCGTGCGTCAAAGCAGGATCCTCCGGCCGGGCCAACCCTGGCGTGTCGCGGTATCCTGGGAAGGAAAGTGGTGCTTCAAGATCGACGGGTGTCGCAGGAGGAAGCACATCAACGCGAGACATGGCTGATTTATCAGGAAAAATCAAGGGATCTATCGTGTCTATATGGAAGCGATGTGTTTTTTCGAGAAAGGATATGTTCACGCGCTTGAGTTTGAATGTCGGAAACTTCGAATTACAGAACCAGAATCGCCACGGTTGCGGGGGTGCCGGGTTCGCCAGGACGGTAATAAGTGAGATTTACTTCAAGAGAAAGACCCTCGCTTTCAACGCGAGGTAAAGAAAAGACGAAAAGACGAGAGTAGCAGAGAAGACAAAAAATGGCTGAGTGGAGAAAAAAAAAGGGGGGGCCGTCAAGGAGGTTCGCCTGTGTCGGGGATGAGGAAAGTGGAAGAGAGAAAGAGTCTTTAAGACGTACCGCGTACGGACGACCACCTAAAATTGGGGCAATCGATGAGCACAGGGTCGTTGGAAGGGGAGAACCGGGATGAAACACTCACTCGAGGGTCAGCAGACGGAGATCGTTGTTCCTTTCCTGATCAGTAATGGTGGCGTTGGGGTCTCTGGAGGTCGCAGGGTACGCTCTAGGGCAAGTACGCAGGACGACCACCGAGCAAATTTGGATTTGAGAATGCGTAGCAAAAGCGATTGGCTAGCTGGTTGGAATGGTAGAGTCGGTCTCTCGTAGAAGTGGATCAAATTTTGTGTGTGATCGATGAGTCCGGATCGATAGGTCTAATTATGTAACATGACGACTGACTCCTCTCCATTCTCACCGACTCGCTGACTCGCTGAGGCTCCGTACAGCGGAAACGCCGACGTGTAATACTACTAACAGCGCCTCCAACAATGCATCCTCGCAGGACCAACCAGATCAACGGGCATTATTCCCTCACATGCATACGGTAGTACGTCCTATACATAGCACCCCTCGAAAGTTCTCCGAGAACGCCCAAGTTCCGCTCCGGCCGTGCAAACGGTCGATTGTCAAATGAGCCATGATTTCCTTCCGGGGCAGCGTGCGCATCACATACTTTACAGCTATGTGTGGGGCCTTTCTAGATCCTGCGCAGCCTCGTCCGCGCCGCATGCAGCATGCAGCATGTTCCGGCTCGAAACGCGCCACCCACACGCACCTCACCTCCACGAAACGCAAATACGTGCGTGACTTGGCTCTCGTGTTTCTCAAATGCCCAAAACGTGCTCACACATCACTCACATCATTTCCGGCGCCGAGACGCACCCTCCATCAACGATCCGCAAGCTCCTCCGCGCCAACGCCACACTGGTGTGCGCGGTTCATGGCTAGGAGATGGCGATGGCGAACATGCGGCGTGCGTGGACGGCGTGCTACAATCCCCGATCAGCCACTTCATAATCATAACCGTCAGTTTCCGGACAAGCTTTCTCTCTATTCGACTTGGAGATGATCACGCAGCATCGCCTTTCAGGAGCAAGGACGGTTACGCCTTGGCAACCCATCTCGCAGGATCAACCAAATGAAGACCAAGGGCCGGAGCGAGATGAAAAACCTGCGCTCAATATCACCGAGGAAATTGACTTATTGGAAGCGAGGGCAGGACAACACGAGGGGCGTTGGGTACTATACCATCAGCGGTCAACGGCCGTTGAACGGGTCCCTTTTCCAGAGAGAATGCGCACATTTGGAAATTTTGGCATCGAAAACGCGATACACCATTCCCTGCGGGTGTAAGTTTTACCTTGTTTGATCGTTCTCGTGATTCTCTTCCGTTCCATATCTGCGCACGAACCCTTGCCTGCAGGCTTAGGCTGATACCGAGCCCGTTTATCGGACAATTCGGGAGGAACCGTTCGCGTTAATTCCGTATCGACTCCATAATCAACGTCACCCAATAGGGCTGACGGGACCAATCGTCGAGCTCAAATAACGTCCCAGTCCATCAGAAAGGGTAAGGACTACCCTAAAAATTTTGATCCTTTTTGTCGTTGCTACATTTCTGGTTTTTCATCTAACCTAGATTGGCAGGTTACCTATGACCTTCCGAGGTTGTGTGTGTGAACGGGCATATTTTGGTTCGGCGGTGCGTCACGTCATAATACAAACCTTAAACATATGGCACAGGCTTAAGCCTATCAGCGTCCTCGAAACGCACGATAGTGCAGCCTCTGTTTTAGCGTAGGAACCCACCACGGACTTCTTCGTTAGCCGCATCCTCCCACTGGCCCCATCACACGATCCGGATGCACATGGAGCGAACACGGCCTATCAAGCGGTGACGTTCACCGGCACTTCCCTGCACGTCCTCTCCACAACTCGCTAAACGGTTCCCCCCGACCCCTGCCGGGTCCTTCCGAGGACCTATCACAATCATCAAATCACAATCCTATCCTATCGCCATCATGCCCTCTGGCCCATCAGACCAAGTCACTTACGAAGCACATTATCGTGTGGCTGTGAAACACAGCCATGATTCCGAAATCGTCGTCTATATAGGTAACTCGGGCAAAATAATTTACCCTTTCGTCATTTTTCGACCGGGAATCTGCCGTGTCAGTGGATCGATTATCAGCCACCCCCTGGTGCCGTTGTCGAGGGCGTGTCGTCCCCAAGGATATAAAGTTCCCGAGGTTCTCAAAATCGCTACATGTTGACATTCAGTTACTTTATACATTTCGATACATGTGCATATTCGCGGGAAGAAAAATAGCGAAGCAAGGGGTGTGACCGCCGTGTGCACACCTAACATGATATACGGTTTCCCGATCACGGCCATCACATGCTGGTCTGTCTCACTAAGTGGACGAAATAAATAGCCTGGTTATACCCCGTGTCGCCTTGTTCATTTCTCCTCTGTCCACGCGACTGATCAGGAAGAGAAAAAAAAAGTTTACTTGACGTCGAATCAGGATCACGCGTGGTTCTTTGTGATGGCGTTCCTTGGCTGTCTTTCTTTGGTCGCATTGCCGGAGGAAGGGGGAAAGAACACCATACGGGGGGTCTCATCCGGTGTTTGGTTCCCTTGGCCTGTCTGGCGGTTTACGATTGGAGTACCCTTGAGGGCCCAACGTGAAGGGTTGGTTGACGGCGGCAGCTAGGGTCCCGAGTACCAACCCTTCACGGACAGGGTCTGCGACGCGCAACAATCTAGAATCTCGGCGGGGCTGGGACCAATGACAACCCATGGCGCACTGGCATGGTGACGACACCGTTCAACTCGAAAAAAAAAACCGCGCGGACCACGCTGGTACGCGGAACGTGATATGGGCTGTGTGAGCTGGTGCCGCATTGCACGACTGTTCGGCGATCAAGTTCGCGATGCGGCGGTCACAGTCGACCGTCGCGAATCAGATCTGAGCGCTGGCACCTACACCACTCGACCCGGCCTCCGTCGCTTCGTATGACACCGGAAGCAGTGTGTCAATGGGAAAATAACGCGTGGACGGCGGCGCACCTGAGGGGTCGCACCCTCGTCGTCGTCGCGGGACTCGGAGGAGCCGTAACGGGCTGTCAGCCGACGCGTACTAGATTGAGACTTGAGAGCGTACGCGTGTCGTTGACCTCGGTCAGCAACATGCCTCACTCGTCAAAAGCCCGCGCACATCTCCGAGACGCGCAGTACGATATCGTTTACGTTATGAAAGTCAAGGTAACGAGGGAAAGATGGATTCGGAATTTCGGATGCTCAGCCCATCTCGTAATGGTGCCCCTTGGGGTTTGAAGTCTGAGGGGGGGACTGGAATATTGTCAAAATGTCCAACGTTCGCTGAGCACAAGTCCGCGGTGGACGAGGCCAGGGTTTTCAGTCGACCGAGTGAAAAAGTGCGATATGAACAAAGTGGCGTTAGACACTGTGCTCCGGCACGGCATCCGATGTATGTCATTCTGTACTAAGCAGCTTGGGAACGACGGATAGCACTGTAACCTTGAACGGCGCATCGAGGTACGGATGCGGACTATTGGCAGGGGTGTGAAGATGTCGTGACGCGAGCACGGCCAATTCCGCGGATAGCTAGTTGGTCACGGCGAACGTTTGTGGTATTGCAGGGCATGACTGTCTAACGATCCCACTCTATCAGACCTCCGAGCGGCAGATGCTGTACGACTACACGCTTGCTCAACACCTCGGCCTATGATGTGGAGTCACAGCGTGAGAACCCGTTTCACCTCACGGAACTGCTTGACTTGCCTGGTACATCTCGAACAGACCCTTGTTCACCTTATTCCAGCTCTGCACGTGTGTCGCGATCGAATGCAGCTGAGACGAGTGTTCAAAAAACGGGCCATACTTGACCTGATGAATCCTCGCAATCGCCATGAAGTACAGGTTGTCATAGCTATCTATGGGTTTGGCGGATTTGATTCCGAGGACCGCATTCACGGGTATCGTCGTCTGATCTAAAAAACGTAAAGAGAAAAAAAAATGTTACTTGGATATCAGGTAAGGGTGCGACAAGCATGCCTCGGAGTTGACCGCTCCCAAAAATGTATGGGAGGAAGCAGTAGTCATCTAGCCCCCAGACACCATGGCTCCCAGCCGGTTCAAGTTTGTACGTATCTTGCAACCGCCAGCAGAGGCGGAAGTAGCGCGTGAACACACGGAAGACGAGGGCGCGTTCTTCCGGTGGGTTAGGGTGGACGATACGGAGGAGCGTGAGGGAGCAAAGGAAGAGCGCAAAGGCCGTTTCATGACCGGTACCGTAGTCAAGACGACCAAAGCTGCCAAACGATCCGAGGAAGTAGGGTTTGATGAAGCGGAGGGCAGGGGCGCCGGTGGGCCCCAGGAGTGTGCTTAGGAGGTAGTCGGATTCCTGACAAGCCAAGGCTGGGGTGAGCGGCACGCCGTCGGACACGTGTGGGTGCTACGTGCACGCGTTATCAGATGGGACGATACTCGCCTTGATGAGGCGGTCTCCCCAGTATTCCCGAAAGGCGGGATTCCCGAATCGGGGAGTGGCCGTACCAGGTTTCTGGGGTGGGGACGTGTCAATCCACTTGTCCAGCGTGTCAAGAAGACTAAGTAGGTTGGTGATAGCCTAGTAATAATATGTACATTGAGGACATGCGGATCATAAGGCTGTGTCTGCCCTACCTGGCTGTAACCCTCAGATGCCGTAGCATCTGGGTCGGACGCGCATGGTACGGTGTAACCAACTACCGATTCATTCAATCGGCGCAGAAACAGTTGATAATCATGATAACCCGTTGTCTGTTTCCAATAAGCAACGTCCTCGTCGTAACGGATTTTCTGCTCGGGTGATTTGACACTGTCGACCAAGTCAGGTAATGAGATTTGGCGGAGATCCCGCAACGTGGGTTGGGTGGCCATAACAGTGACTTTTTTATACGGTTCAATCGACAGGGCAGGTTCTGACTTGCAGCCCCGTCGTCTCGCAATCCAAGCGACAATGATCGTAGGTTCAAGCAGAACATTTGTTCGCAATGGACCTCGAGATGTGGCTGTGGTGTAATATCACATGATTTAGATTACATAACACGCGTTTCAATGACCGCAACGCGCCGTGACCGACACGTCCTTGCTCTGACTCGGCTCGCCGACTCCCTATCGTTTACGCATCCACCACAGTAGCGCACGAAATACCAAAAAAATGCCGCCCTACGATGACTGGAACGTGATAGAAGACGAGGAAGATGAGGAATTGCAAGATATGTCGGTGAGTCCCATGTCGTTTTGTCGTCTGTGGAAATGACCCCTATTTCGTAGTTCTTTGACGGAAAGCGGGATGTGATCTTGTTTTGCATCGACTGTTCAGAGTCTATGCATGAACTGCGGGACGACCCTGTCTACGAAAACGTCCAGACTTCCCATCTTCTCACAGCTCTTGATGCTGCCATGCAAATCCAGAAAAAGAAGGTCATTGTTGGGCCAAACGATTCTGTTGGAATACTCCTTTTCAATACGGTAGTACAACATTTATCCGGGCTTTACGGATACTCAGCAGTGTTGGGTTTCGTCCAGACGCGACCGAACGAAGTCAAGGGTTATGCTTCCGAAATCAAGAAAAATTGTTTCGTCTACCAGCAAATTGCTCCTATAAGTGCACCAACAGTCCACGAACTCATGCTCTTGATCGAGGGTACCTATGCTTCCTCCCACTAATGTCAAATTACTGAACGATTCTCTTTCTGTAGAGGCTAGAGGGGATCCGGAAGTACTCCGGAACACCTTCCCTCCCATTGAAGGAAAGAAGATAGCAATGGGCGATGTTTTCACGAGTTGTAACTGGGTCATGCGAGATGGGTCCTGCGGGTTTGTACTCCTTGATGAGATATTCTGCTGACTTTCTTCCAGTGCACCAAAGACAGCATCCAAGCGCGTGTTCTTGATCACGGACGAGGACAACCCGCATCCAGATAGCAAGCAGCTGCTTACTTCATCGAAGACAACTCTCATTGTTTGTCATTTGCAAACATGGCTCCCAGGGTCTTCTAATTACGTTGATAGGATCTTATTCAAGCGGGCGTGCAAGTCGAACCCTTCTTCATTTCCACTCCAGAAAAACCTTTTGATCCAACAAAGTTTTACTCCGTCTGTTTGATCAATTTCCTACGCACTGTCCGTGGGACTGAACTTAATTTGACAGTCTGTCTTACCCTCTAATGTCCTCAGTGAGGATGAAGACGAAGAGGATCCCGAGACGCTCCCAACGTCTATCTCAATCACGAGGATTGATGACCTTCTTTCTCAGATGCGATTTTATGAGGTTCCAAAGCGTGCACTGTTTAACATTCCGTTTGAACTTGGAAAAGGGTTCGTTATCGGCGTCAAGGGGTGAGTTTCTCACCAACACCTTGGGAGTGTCCGGCATCGTCTCAGCGCCTATCAGTTACGGATTAATCACCGAACAAAGGAAGGGATCATATAAGTACTTTATTGACCTCGGAAACCGAATGGAAGTCGCAAACAGCCGAACGGTCTATCTTGACGAGGTTGATTTCGTATTTTTGGACCACGCTGTGGGTCCCCTGACTTCCCACACTCGTAGGATCACCAAGTGGAGGTCGACCCTTCCAAGATCTTATTCGGAGGAAAATTAGGCACCGGTCCGGAAGAACCGGCTGATGAAGATGAAGAAATCAGTCTGTCCATGACGAGAACGGTGAAACGCGGCCAGAGAGTGAAGTAGCTTTAGGTCTGGCCGAGATAGGGATCGCTGAATGTCCGTCCATACAGCCTTTCTACACCGCGGACGAGATCAGGTCTTTCCGTACTTTGGACCTTGAGCCAGGTAATACACACCCTCTACTGGATTGTATTCCACACCCATCTTCTCCTTCGCAGGCCTCAAACTTCTCGGCTTCAAGAAGAAGAAAGAGCTCAAGTTCGAGGACAATGTCAAACACTCCTTGTTCATATATCCGGATGAACTGGTAAATGGTCCAGTACCGTGTACATTGTTTTCCGGTTTAAGACCACTTTTATAGAAATATTCTGGTAGTAAGCGCACTTTCAGCGCACTTCTGCAAAAGATGCTGGAGAAAGACAAGATTGGACTGGCCCTTGCCATTGTTCGGCGCAATGCTTCCCCCGCTTTCTGTGCCCTAGTGCCACAGGTGGATCGCACCCAGTTTGTCCTAGATCATTAACCTTGAAATGTACTATAGGCCGAAACCGTAGAAGAGGGGGGATGGAGTGAACCTGCTGGATTCCATCTTATCTTTATGCCTTTTGTTGACGACATCCGTAAAGGACCCATCACCGAATCGTTCAAAGGTACGCCATACTATTCTTGGTCTTCGTTTTCTCACTCTGGTATTAGCTACCAAAGAAGTGACTGGCGCTGCCAAAGCTTGGATCGAGAAGCTATGCCTCAAGAACGGTGCATATTCCCCAGACTCGTATCCGAATCCCGGTATGTATGTGCCGCCTTCTTAGGATCTCTCGCTCAACTTGTCGTTCAGCGCTAGCATATCATAACACTCAGCTCCAAGCAAGCGCCTTTCGTGAAGAATTCGATGTAGATGGATTCGAAGATGTGACACGACCCAAGTACGACATGATTCACAAGGTTGGTCAATCATGTCGCCCCATCTGCAGTTAACAGACATTATTCAGCGTGCGGGAACACTATTAATGGAATGGAAGAAAGTGTTGGCAGACGATGAGAATTACAACACCATCGTCGCCACGACGGGAATGAAGAGAAAACCTGTTTGTCGCACAGCTCAAACCTAGTCTGTGACATGCTGAGGACGTTTCTTTTCCTCAGGATGTTTCCGTGGACGAAGCGGACGTTCGAAGTAAATACGCTGCAGGAACGCTGGACAAGGTGAGCCAAGCGCCACGTCACCAGAGTTGGACTCGTATCTGATTACACTGATCGTGATCGTCACAGCTTCGGGTTGATCAACTCAAGGTACTTTTGTTCCCTCATTTAACCAATATGTGCGTTGTTCACCCGTGACCTTATAGGAGGTGCTCAAAAGCAAGGGCCTGCCGACGTCTGGAAAAAAGGCTGATCTTATCGAGCGCGTGGGCGAGTGGTTGAACAGATAGTGATTCGGATTTGTTGCGAGCACGTGTCCCTCGATAAAGACACGTTCGGATAGGTCGGCCAGTTCATACTTGTCTGTTTCACCTTGTACGTTTGCATTTGTAACTTTTTTGAGCCAAGTAATATTGCGTTCTCGTGAACGGAGATTCGGCGAGCAGGATAAGACGATCTTTATTCGCCAGCTGTTTCCGATCATTCTCCTTCCCGCGATAAACATGAGCCAGCAGGTGGACCTACTTGAAACACCTCACCGGATGCAACAGCCTGATCGAGTTACCTTGATCAGGCGAACATCTTCTACCAGCGAACGTGCCGCCCGAGACACCAATCGATGGACGCTCGCTTCAACGTTGGGTGTCGGGAGCAGTCTCTTTTAGCTTCCGACGACAAGACAAGACATTTCAGAGGTAGGATCGCAGTCGAGTTCGGCGATAGTGTAACATGAACGACGCGCGGTGTCATCCATTCATCCCGGACCGAGATTTCGAAATCTCATCCCGTCGTTCAGAATCTTCAGATCAGAAATGTGCGCGTTCGTTCGAAGTCCCAATCTACCATTGTGCTTCACGACAACTCGCCTGTCGCGATGGTGACGATAATTATTACTATAAGCGCTTGTGAGTGTGCTTGCGTTTGAGCATTCCAGTCCGACTCTGGCTGTCGACACGCGGAGAAAGAAGGCAAATAGTAGGTGATGATATCAGCTCACTTGGACGGCAACTTCGCTAATGCCTCATTTATGTCTGTACGTGGTATAATCGTGCACCAATGGGATAGGGGTAGATTGTCGAATGGTGGATGCGTCGACCTCTTTAGCAGCGATGGTCCTGCGGTACATTCCCGGTACGCGCTGTCGTGCAGACGTGTTTCGAGGCCTCGTACCACAATCGTCTCAGATCTCGTTGTCGTGCCCCAGTGCACGTCGGATCGATCGCGGGCGTTCCAGTGGAAGATAATACGGAGAAGCGGCCAGCTGGCAACTGCTGAATCAAAAGTCCCCGCAATGAAAGCTAGGCGGCGACTGGGGGGGGTCGGCAATTTTCGGACCACTTGAAAGACGTCGTTACGCCACCAACGGTTCGTTCCACCTCTTTGGCATTATCTTCTCTTGTATAAATTTTGAAAGGTCGCCGTGCAACGTTGCAACGTCGATCTTGATGTTACAGCGACCGAGTCGTGCTCCATGGGCCGACCTTCGGGACTCTCCGTCACGGTGGCACACCCGGCGTTTCAACCCTTTAACCTTCGCTGTCACGATGGAAAGATGCACTGGCTCTGGTACGGATTTTTCTCGCCTATGCGTGTTCTCTTTCAAACTTGCGCTCCGAGTCCCAGTTGATGTATTTCCGACCCCACAACCCTGTATCTCCATGATAAAGGGTCTCTCGTCCTTCTAGCTTCTCGACTTGCATCACCCGGAACTCGATTCAGATGGGTATCACAAAACGTCTGCCTTTTCGTCCCCTTGCCTTGTTAACATAGCGTGCCAGGTCATCGAGCCCGTTTCCTACGCCGCATACCCCTATTCCGCCAAATCTGGACGTCCCTGCTGGCATCCATTACACCGATATTCGTGCCTGATGTCTGAGCTAACTTGATTTGATCGCCCGCCATCAGCGAGCACCGATAATAATATCCGAGGTAGGTAGCACATTCACCACAGTCATAACGAGACCCTGACCTCCGTTGACACAAAATGGCTCGTTCCCCATTGAGGCCTCGCTGCGGAACTGCGGACGGGCCGGGTCGCGGTGTCCTTACTATCTATAGCAAGCCCGGCGCACTGAATGGTACGAGACATATTTCCGAAATAGTGCTAGCCTTTTTTTTTCTTCCGTCCGCCATCAACAGCTCCCGTGGACTAGGATGGACGCCAAAAGTGATTAGCACTACGTTTGTCATCGCCATGCCCGAAATAAACTTGGATAGACTGGGCCCCGCATTGGAACGTCTTTTTCCACGTGAATCGGAGGTGTCCTAGGGCCGATGACCCGCTTCCACGGGCTGTAAACCACCCTATCAGTGGTGTTGCAATACTTGGAACCCGTTCTTCGTTCCTTGAGATGTCAAGCTGACCAGTGGCGTCGAGCGCAAGCATCCGAGACAATAAGAACAGAACTCTCCGTACCTAGGGGTATCAGAGGGCGGCAATAGCCGACATGAGACAATGTTCCTTCTTTAAAGAAAGTCTTTCATGGTAGCCATGCCATCATCCCGCTGTGCCCCAAGAGTTAGGGTTCAGTCGTGGCAATAATTAGAATCTATCTATACAACCTTGGGTATACCACATAAATGCATCATCATACACACGTCGGGATGAATTGCCACAGGAACTATCTGACATAGCCGTACCTCATTGATAGAGTTTGTCCAGGAGAAAGCGAGGGCGAAATCCACCTTATGTGCATGCACCTTCGTTTACCCAAGCACCGGCGGAACCTTAAGAGGATGAGATTAGAATTTAGTACTACAGGTAGGTTCCTAGCTAAAAAAGGAACGCACCGCCGGGCGTGGATGCTTCATTCCAATAGCTCGCCGTCCAGAGGTCGCCGCTTTAGGTTAAGTTAGGTTAGGTTAGTACTTTGATGAACGAGTATGGGAGCAACGCTCACTCGTACGTCACTTGGTTGCCGCCGACGTACTGCGGAATGACGGAGTGAGCCGACATAGTGCATAAATGAGGCGTAACGGATCTTACTGCTACATTGTTCTGCCATGCTGCGACGCCGGCACAGTTGCCCGTTCCTGCTGGTGCAGTGCTTGTAGGACTTGCTCCCGTGGCGGTCGAAGTGGTGCTTGGCAGGGTAGGGACTGGCCAAGTGTTCCCACGGACCGCCGTGATCCATGAGGAGGCGGCATCCGGTTACTATTATTGTCAATATAAGTTGTCGTTGCGTTTTGGATCAAGGAGCGACGTACCTCCTAGACCATCACGCCAGCATCTATGCCAAGTTGGTCAGTATGGATACATCCGCGCGGTGTACACACTTACTCCATCAACTCGCGTAAGCCTCAGCGACACACGAAGCGAGGAGGGTCGTGTTCATGTAACCATTGTTCGCATCAGCGGTTGTGGCTGGTTTACCGACGACAAGTTTGTCCAAAGTGACGCCGTTCGCAGAGATTTGGAATATGGAAGACTCAGGCCAGGTCGAAGAAGACTCGTAGAGAAGCCCTTCGCACGTCGTGTATTCAGTTGTTCCCTCTACGGCGTAACATCTTAGCATCCCAATTTGGTTTACATCAATTGGACACTCACGGTTGTAGAACTAAGAGCCACAGCGAGTTTAATTTTTCTCGGAATATCCAACATTAGAGCTCACTTGAATGTTGTACTATTGAACGAATGGTAAGAACGTCGTGCACGGGAGGGACACCATACTCACCCAGTCAATCATGGAGCCGACAACCTCGTTGACCCGCAAGTAACCTCCTCCGCCCCATATGTTAGGAGAGAACCTTGTTGACGTTCAAGCGTATGCACTGGCAGTTGAGAGCGTGGGATAACTGCTCACCAAGGTGCGACAGCTACAGAAATTAGTTAGCACTGGCAAATATCCCCATCACGACACTCGCAATGGACGACTTACGTGCATGAGTGAGAATGTACTGTCCCTGAGGAAGCTGCGTGCGGAGCTGCGTAGTAAAGTTTCCGAGCCATTGCTCAGCAGATCCTGTGCCACTGTCAAATGCGTCAAAGTCGTTGTGTTGCATGCGAAAAATAAAAAAAAAATAAATGACACGAATGAAGGTTGGTTCAAGCAAGTACCTCATAATCAATATCAACGCCTTGGAGGCTGTACTCGAGAGCCCAGGCAGCCATGGTGTTGGCCGTGGAGATAGGATCGTCACCCGATGTTGTTGGTGTGTCCGTCGATCCGAAAAGAGACACGACAAGGTAAATTCCAGCTGCATTGTACTCGTCCAGAATGGTTGTACGCTGGCTGGCAGTAAGCTCCTGCCATGCAAGTGCTTCATCGGCTGCACCCGATGTTAGCAAAAACGAGAGGGCGCTGATGGTGTCGTTAGTAACTCCTTGTGCAAACGGAACAAACACTCGCAATACATTGAAGCCCTGAAATGCGAGTGTTAGCGGACATATAGTATAAGAAACGCTCGCTCACATTGATCTCTGCCACCGTGGGTTCGGTAGAGACATACTTGTCACTATAGACCACGAAGTGAGGTGCAATAGGCGTGGTCCTCTTCAGGACATTTCGAGCCGCAGGAGTGAGGCTCCTAAGTTTATCCACAAGAGGGATACCGTGTGTTGATCCGAACAAGGAACAAACAGCGAGGGATGCAGCGAGGACAGAGCACAGGAACACCATGATCTAAGTGGTGTTGATCGAGGGTGGGGCACGAGCGAGCAGCTGGTCTACCCGAGGTATTTCCCCAGCATTATATACCCAGAGTCTCGCTGGTCGATGCATCTGAAAGCATGCGTGCATGCGAGAGTTGAAGACAGAGATTGGCCATATTCCGAAGGACCCCCGTGGTTCTGCGTCTCCGTGAAGGAGCCTTACAAGTGCAGCCAAACATAGACGTCACAGAGGCAGGTGACGACTTACTGCTATTTCGACCAAGGTGTCCATTCCTAAGACCGACGAATTTGGACGAGTAATTCGGGAGGAACCCCAAGATCATACGAGGATCTCAGAGGGTGTAGCGACAGGAGTAGGAGCGACCGAAAACCCTTCCTAGATGCGAAAGCTGAACGTTGAATGTCGAATCACGAGTCCGAGCGAATCACGATTATTAGGGTATGTCACATGGAAGGAGTATGCGCCATCGGGACGCTCAAAACGGAAAACTCCCTGAGGTCATCCAGTTAAACTTGAATAGATCCAGCTTACTAGATGCGAGGATAGGTAGCATGCGCTAGTGGTAGTCGCATAGAACAGAGATTTAAACTCGTGTACATACCTTCCTCGACTTCTGGCCACGGATCTCAAGTCCCACTTTGGAGCTCAACGTTCAGCGGCAAGAGTTGAGGTTCCTTCCTGGCACTGACAGCCAGTTCTTCCAGACGTTTGCTCCAGTTCGATGGGACCACAGTAACGCAAGTTCCCATCGAGAAAGCGCCGGCGCCACCTTCAAGTTGATGGCACGCCGGTTTCATGTGCCAAAGTTCGTGGTGTTCGAATCTGGGTCTTGCATTACGGCAGGCTCCGCGAGCCAAAACGCCAATGCTGCTGGCACTATGACACTTAGGTTGCCGCTCTCAGTCACCGTCGCGCACTAGGCTCGGGGTACAGTACCAAGGTTACCTACCGTGAATCGGGCTCGGTCTCAGGCGGCCCATATGATGTAATTTGCTGATCGGAAGCATCGATGGGTTCGGAAGTGACGCTGGGCAAAATTAGACGATATGTTCCCAGGTGTTTGCCCTTCATACGCGCCGCATGATTTCTCGGAACGAAGGAGTCAGGAATCATGATACGGGTGCGGGATCACCTCCTCCTGGTTCAGGTATTTCTTGTGGAGTGCTCACCCGGTGTTCTTGGGCTCCCATCTTGGTAGCGCGTGCTCATGCACTACCTTGTGTGCATGGCAAGAAGACTTACACTGGAGTCCCACTCCCAAACATATCCATTGGACCGACTCTTTCCCGAGTAACCCGTACCATTTTGCACATTCCCATGCTGCGGAAACTAGCATCTTACCATACCCATCACTTGCAGGCCGCATGACGTTCTTACATCGCTCTTGTGGATGCTCATGACAGGCCATGTGGGTTCTTTGCACCGGCGCTGGTCATCCATTCCCTGAGAATCGGCTGTGTAATCTTCTCTGGCGTCTTCATCCGTGTTGGTTATTGCACGGACGGGATAGGCTATCTGCCAGTGTGCATGACGCACGGAAATATTTCGGGTCAGGATAGCTGCCAGTTTTGTCTTATCTTCACTTCTATGTCTTTGAGGGTGATCCGTACGGCATTCTAGTGGCTTCGTTTTCGCTCGCAGAGACTCATTCGCCCCCTCCTCTAGCTCTGATTACGTAGAGGAGCCCAAGTCGATGCAAATGTCCCAATGGCTTACTGGTCCCTCGCACATACCATTGTCGAACACAGGGCCAAGAGCCAGTGGCTTGATTTTTCTGCATCGAACGGAAACTTCTCTTACCGCTACCATACATTAAAGGACTTGCTGATTTCTGAACGCCAAAGAACCAATAGACTCCTCGACGCACGAGTTTAAGCACACGACCGTGCATGGTTGTGACAATGGTAGCTAAAAGGTTGACGGTGCCCAGCCGCCGCAAGCCTATCTTCCGCCGTACAAGGAGTCAAGCCGGGTCTGGACAAGCCGAATCTTTACGCGAACGTGGAACGTTTTCCCGGCTTGCCTGGACGCGAGGATTCGTTCGTCAATGGCGTGCAACACGAAGAAAGCTCCGGTGAAACCTTGAACAGATGGCAGGGAGGGAAGGTTGCGGGACCGCGGTCACAGACGGTACATGGCATGGTCATTGTATAACAAGTTGAGTAACATTGGGGATGGAGATGGGCGGGGCGGAAGCTGGGATCGTGTGAATGAGTGAGAAAGACGGCGCCAGTCGCAAACCTAAGAGGCGCAGGTGCGACAACAGTGACTCGGAATTCACTCATATGCGTCCATGCTTGGACTCCAAGTGCACCATCAACGAGTAGAAGCACGGAGGTCACGGGGCGATGATAACGGGTTTGGGTCATGTGAAGCTTTGAAGAGCCGACGAAACGTGATCGAGCTGAAAGGACTCGTGTTACGAGTGAACGCTGTTGATATCTCACCAGACGGCGCAACTTGAGGAACCGCGACGGGATCGATGATGAACGGACAGTTGCTGCAACTGCTACATTGACCTTAGCCTCCGTCCGAATCTACGACGTTCTTAATGGTCATCTGCTCATTGAATCCGAGATCAAGGTTGATATAACTTTCAGCCAATGCCTCACCTAGGTCCACGACGACAAGCACCGTCTTTTTGTTTTATTAAGTTGATACGTCCAGTGATACAACGCTCGCCAAATGGCGTATTGGTAGTAAGATTCCGCGGTGCATTACCCTCGCGAGCAATGGCACACACATCGCTGATTCGTTCATATCCTTCTGGGACTCCGCGACACCATAAAGTGCTCTGACCGAGGCTCCGCCTCGGTCAGAGACCCAACAACGCGGACATTACCCTCTTTTCTTCTTCCTCCATAAAGGCCTGGGATTTTAGAGCAACTGAGCAATCGACAAAAATATAACTGTAATATGTCCCTTACTTTGATGTTCCCTCTGGAGGACTTCTATGGATAACCGTGAGTATGATCAAATGTATACGTACGCAACATGCGAATGTTGTGGTATGATTCATTCTCCCAAGCAGAACGAGGTCATCTCGTATCTCAGGTTTTCTTTCGATCAGCTGTAAAGCCTCTTCGATGTTCAGGTACTCTGTGTCCAACTCCTTTTTCGAGCGCATGTCGATAAGCGAGAGGAGAAAGGCATAATCGACATCGTGCACCAGCTCTCCAAGAGATTCTCGAATTACAGCTTTGTTGAATTTTTCTCGCTCGGATAGGGTGAAGGAGTCCTCTTCTTCGGGGATTCTGGCGAGAGGCATGTTGGCAGCTCAGCTACAGGAAGCTTCAACAATCTCGTTTATTGAATGTTATTTATGGCCCGGGCTGCCAACTTATTGCCACACACCGAATAGACTCGCCGGGCTTTTGTCCTTTCATTTATCTACCACATCGACTTTTCTCTGTCACGACTCACGATCTACCTCATCATCCTCAGAACCCGTTCAACCGACCCGAGTACGCAACGGGTCGCCTGGGTCCCCAGCTAGCAGCTACTATCGCCATATCTTCCATTATATATTTAATGTCTACCCTGTCTTCGTGATCACAACCCTCACGTCTGGCTGTGACAGCACAGGCATGGGCGCTGTCGTGTGTTCTGTCGTCGGGGTCGCCGGCGGTATCCTCACGTGAGTCTGCTCCTCAGGCTGGTGTCTCTTGCGCGCCTCCATAACCGAAACCCGTCGCAGAGTATGTGGAACGTACATTGTCCACTAGGGCTACGAGGCCTTGTTCACGGAAACACCCAGGGACATGTCCTATACAACGAGCCCTCTCGCTGATCCAGTACCATCCAACACATGTGCCTAGGCCAACCTCTTTGAGAACCTGCGTTTCGGTGACGTGACCTCCTTTGCGATGTGTCTCCAATCATCCAGACGCTGACTTCCTCAAAGGTCGTGCGTCGGGTTCAATGATCTCCATGGCTGGTTCGTAGGCATCACACTCAACTTGAAGAGTCGCCGTGCTCACATATTTCTTATTCATCTTCTCTCTTTTCCTCGTTGACCCTCCTCTTCCAATACCGTCAAATCAGGAAGTGCAGAACAATTCTCATGGTCGCTAAAGGCTCTGACGGTTCCAATCTCCAGCTTATTCGTGCCAATTATGTCAAGGATGTCCCCGCTGAACACACCTACAACACGGCGGCAAACCGTACAATAGCAACATGTCTCTGGTCACAAACCATTTTTTTACCACTTTCATCGTAGTCTGGGCATCCATTCGAGGTCGTTAATGCCCTGCTCGAGGCTACCCCCGACATGCCTTCGTACATGACTGTGAAAACAAAGACCACTTGTATATCCATGATCCTTCCACTGCTGTAGCTACTAACATTGGTGCCGACTGGAGGGATGACACCCGCCACAGCCCGTTACTGTGTCAAACAAGGACGCACCTCATTCGCCGTGCGCAACGGTTTCCATAGTCTCCTCGACGCCGTTACTAGTATCTGCGAACTCTCTTAGTTCGGTGTAGGTGGTTGGACCGTTGGCAGAGGCTTTGAACCCGATATGAACTCCACCCTTCCTGACGACCTCGAGTCCGAGTCGGATCGCTAGTATTATAGTTGGTGTGTGCTTACTTATATACGATTTGTACTGGCGATAAGCGATACATGGTACCTCGTGTGATACAATTCGTGGTGTGAATACCATTCATTGTTAGTACTCGATTGTATAGTTACCCGGCTGAAGTCGGAAATGAGATTGAATTTTCCCAGCACGTTCACTTCCACTTAGTGATTTCCTCGACCGCTCGCGAGTTCGTCCTAACAAAGAACGAACCCAACACCAAAAAACACAGTTCAAAGTACACCTCGCCAGCACCATGCGGTCGACGTTCTCTACCTCCTTATTTCGCCAAGTAGCTTCACGCCGTGCTTCTCCGTCGTTCGCCGCGCGTCGGTTCGCCAGCACCATCCCAAACTCTCAAGGTACCGGCGGCTCAAAGCAGGTACAGGATGTCCTCGCTGCTGCACAGCGGTTACTGGCGAGCACGGGAAAATTGCTTGGGCCTCTTGGTGAAAGGGCTGCAGGGTTGCTTGGGTGTACGTGTAATTTCTGTTTCAGCGGATTTCATGAGGGTTGACCATGTTCCACTATTCTGGTTGCACTCCTCGCTCAAAACCTTGTTTGGCTATTTCCTCGCGCCTTCCTTCTCGTGCATCATATCTGTTTTCAACTTGCGTCTCGGTCCACATAGCATACCGCCAACCCCTTTTGTACAACGCCGAAGTCGCGCGCGAGCTGCTGAAGCAAATCTACATCGCCGAGCGGTTGCAACCTCCGACTTCCTTCGCTACCATCACAGACGCGTACTCTGTTCTCTGGGCTCGTGCAAAGAACCCGCAGTACTGGCGTAGCCTTCTTGCGACCGGTGAATGGGGTCGCGTCGCAGTCTATGCGGTAGAAGCATACACAATTTTTAAGGTGAGTCCCTCATCTCTTCTTGCTTTCGGTTTTTGGATGTCTCCCCCTCCCTTTCTCGTTCCTCCCTTCCTGGTGCCGCCGTGCTGAAATGATTGCGCGAACAGGTCGGCGAGATAATAGGTCGAAGGCATTTGATTGGGTACAACCTGCACTAGAAGATAGACACTGCCTCACACGGGTGCTGCTCGTGTGAGCCCGTTGCTGCACACTAGACTACTTTCGATGCGCACCAACTCGAGCCTAACCAAGAGATCTGCACATTTCATGTCTCGGCGACGTCAGGTTCGCGTATCGGCTTTTCCCGAGCGTACATCCAGTCTCGGAACTCTAGCATTTGAACTCACCGGCGAGAATTGGATATCGAGTACTGACTACGTCACAGTTGTGCGTCATGGTCAGACCGTATACGCGCTCAGGTGCCCAAGTTTGTCTGTCAAATGAACGAAAAGTCCCATGTTCAGGATTCTGGCAATCGCGGTACTGCCTGGGTGTCGCTTTTACATCAATGTCATCATGTCAGCGCAGCGACAAGGATGTGTGAGACGAAGGCGACGATCTTGCTTGCTGATGAGTTCGAATACCTTGAAATCGTGTTCCTCCAAATCTTACGAGCCCGGCGTAACTGGTCATCATGATAGCATGCCCACCAGGAGGTGTATCGCTAAATCTATTATTGTACCAGCTGGTTCAAGTTCATAAAACGGTACTGCATGGTCCGAGTTGGTGCCAGTGGTGAGAAAGTTTCTGCCTGTTGCATGGCATGTTCCAGCTGGTACTGGCACGATGAAAAGAAAAATTTAGTCGCATGCTTGCAACGCCCTCTCAACAACTCTAGAAAGTGCATGAACTGAAGTTCGGGCCCACCAGTGGCGGGGCCCAACGGAGTCCTGAATGACATCTCCGAGTTAGGTTAGCGCCCTTGGCTGGGCGCTGGGCACTGCTATTTGAGGGGCAGGAGTCACTCCAACGAAGCTGTACTGATTTCCTGGACCCCCATCTGCCTGCAACCTGTTCAATTCGATGGACTCTCCCTTTCGCTCGACGGTAGACGAGATACTCTCTGATTTGACCAAGTCAGTCGGCCTTTTGCTTTGAGTGGCTGGTTTTTGATAACGACTCTCATAGGTTTCGTATACTGGTGATAGGGAAGGTAGTGCTTCCTCCTCGGCTCAGTCCACTCGTCGTTAATCACACTCGCGATATCCAAGACGGGATGTGGAAAATCAACACTAGTTAGCACAGTGTTCGGCGTCGATCCGAGTCTAGAGAACTGGGTAAGCGTTAACGTATCACTCGAGACATTTGTCTGACTTCAACAGGATTATGTCGAGACAAATGAGATGGTCGAAGAGGCCGTCCCTCAGAGCATTCAAGGTGGCCTTACGTTCAATGAAAACAACAGATTCATGCTTTATACTTCTTCCCGAGATTTCTTGCCGGACAGGGATACGGATTTCGACGACCTCAGGAAGTTCATTAGCACGCGACTTGATGCGAGCCGCCCGCAGGATATGTTACATGCTATTTGGTGGGTCATGTACGACTGATCGTGTTCCGAGATCGCTCTAGCTTGAATCACAAGGATCTGTATGAATACCCCACTTAGGGGTGAGCGTCTTAATGAAACTGGGGTAGAGAGAATCCTCGATGTGGCACATAAGAAAGGTATGACGAGGAATCGCACCATGTCTTTTGCTCATCGTACACAGTTCCCGTTATCATCGTGCTCACGAAATTTGACCTGTTGGTTGGCTCGATCGCACCTGCTGAGAAAGTGTTCAACCTTGACGACGACGACGACGACGACGACGACGAAAATCATGAAGGTCGAGAAGAGGCGGAACATCTACTTGATGACACACTGAAGAACATCTCGCTCGACTCGTTGTTGTCACAGCAACTAGTGACTCCAGTGTCAAGTGAGTGGTCTTTCAAGTACCACCCGATCCCTCAAAAACACCGTCGCAGCTATGGCAGGCTACGAGGATACGGTTTCTGCATTGATCCAGGCTACCGATGGCGCGATACAAAAGTTTCACCGGAAACTAACGCATGATATGCCTGTCGCCCTTGCATGGGAAATTGCTCAGCGTCAAGACCTCGAGACAACGGTAGCGGCCACAATTGAGTGAGATTGGTGCTCGATTTATGGATAGCAGCCTCTAACCTCCTCGTATAGTGTAGGAAGCAGGGGCACGTTGCATTATTTCTAAGAAGCTGTGCTGTCCTGATACCTATCGCAGGATATTGGAGCGGGTTACGTGGCTCCACCCAGTTCAAGGGAAAGATAATGGAACGTTGCATATCTGTTGTCCATAAGGATATCATCGCAATTTGGAACATTCAAGATAGATCTGGTGTGCGTTTCTCTCTTCAAAAACAATCCAATTGTGTTATCTGATTCGCTGGAAGTATCTTGCAGGAGGAGACTTCAAAGCACGGATGGCTCATTTGGTCGAAGACCTTGCACATGCTGGGCAGGACGCAACGTTTGTGGATCATTTCTGAAGCGGCTGGTATCTCATTCAATGACTGTTCTAGGACGAGGCATGCCACATGTACTCGTGGGACGTTTGTAGCTGCTACTGCGAGTCCCATCTCGGCCATGGGTGCGGTGGCGGAGCCACCGAAGTGGTTCTCGGACGTTTACCAAACGAGGTATGTTTGATATACGTTGTCTAGTCTGACCCGCCTCTGACGAGTACAGTCCCACTTACATCGCTTACATCATGGAATACATTGTGGATCTGGTCATGGTACTGGTCTTTCTTTCAGAAATCCACCAACTGCCAGAGGCGAATTCGCACGCAATCGAGGAAGACGCTGTGGATGCCATCAAGGAGTACATTGCGTCCAGATTACTCACAGAAACGCACAAGGAAATTTGTAAGTCAATTACGGAGGATCAATTGAGCGAGACCCACGACCGGGGAGACGTCGTTCTTAAACGAATTGTGCGTCTCGTGAACAAGTTCTACCCGCGCGCCAGGGACCGGGTGAAAACCGTATCTCGGAAACTCTCATCCCCCGCGGTATGTTTACTACCTCGCTCTACTGCTCTCGCTCTGATTCTGATGGGTCTGTTATAGATCTCTGTAGGGTCCGCCTCGGATGACTCTCTTGATAAACCCGCCAAGGGAGCGTCCATTTTCTCGGTAAGCCCAGGACGCTGTAGCTCGACCATTGTCTGATCGGGCGCCTGCGCAGCATGCCCCATCCACGAAGCCAAGAGTTACATATCGACGCGGTGCACAGGACGCCGTCCCAGATATTCTCACCATCGTAGAGGAAGCGACAAAGATTCCGGCGGGTCGATCATCCTCCGAGAGTCCTCAGGCTCAGGCCCCGACCTTGCTGATTCCTGACAGGAGCCCTGCGGAGAGCTCGAGGCACTCGCCTCTGAACCCACTGAACTGGGTTCGTCCCGGTCGTGAACGCACTGGGGGAGATGAGGAGGCGGGAAAAGCGTGAGCCCACCTGCTGCGCAAACTCGAGCCTTGATGCGCTCGCTTTCTTGAGTCTTCGCAACCAACTGCACCTAATCACGGCGGCGGCACTTGTGTTTTTTTGATTCGAGTGGCTCAACCTTGTACGATTTAAATTGCTACGCCTCGCTGCATTTTTCTTTCGTGACCAAGATAGATTAGGACAAGAACACAAAAATTTGGTGTTATACATGCATATCTCTATGCTGGTTATCTATCCCCAGCGGTGTGAATCCTATGGCTCACAACAAGGAACTATCAACGTGCACGGGGCCAATCTCCATTGTGTGTTTCTTCGGTAGGAGTGACGTCCACTTATTCTTCTTGATCTCGGGGCCTTTGTTGCCGAAGTATCTCTCGCTCTCATAGCTCCAGTCATCTGCAGCCCGTGCCCACTGGCCCAGGACATCACAGTACGCCATAACTTGCGAGTGAAGGGGTTCTTCCCACTGTGGAAGAGCGGCTTTTGCCTCATGGAACCTTTCTTGGGCACCCAAAAGAAAATCGTGCGCCCACAGCATCGCCCCGTTCACGTCTGTGTGATGTTCATGCATCACGCATGTAATGATGTTGTGCAGCTCATCTCCACGCTGTTGCTCGAGATTATAGGAATAGGTATCCTGTTGAAAGTAATCGCCGTCAGTACAGCCCGTGCGCCATGGTCGACACGGAGATGGACTGACATTACCGAGGCCAATCAGGTCGGTGACCGCAAGCTCCATCTCCCGAATGGCAGGGTGCGAAATGACTTCATCAGGAATGTCCAGCCCCAACTCCCCAATTCCAAAAACGGGCTTCGATACGCTGGTACCGCGTCGCGCATCGATATGGCCTTTAATGTCGAGGACGCGATTTGCCTTCTTGTTGATGGACTCTTGCACGACAGCCTCAAGATATACATCCATGTTCTCGATGAATCTCCTTTGAGAGGTTGTAGTCGCGTTTCGTATGGTTGATTCCCAAAATCTGTAGCCGAGTCAGGACCATGCCGAAGATTTACAGGGAAAAATTTAACCAACTTACTGGCGTGTAATTTCCCCGCCGATCCACTCTCCTTCTGGACGTGGTGTGTGTGGATTACGAAGTGCGTCCATGATCGCATCCTTCTGCTTGCGCACCTCGGCGGGTGAGGACCTATCAGAATATTCGTCGATCACAAAGACCACGTGCATGAATTCACATCCTGCTCTAAGGTGCTCTGAGTAGCGACGAGTAAGTTGATCTCCCTCGTCGATGTATAGTGACGACACACCTTTGCTTGCCGTTGGATAAGCCATGCAGCCCAGTAGACCTGTTGAACACGAAATGAGTTCCCGGTCACTAGAGGGAATGAAATAAATACCAAAATTGCAGCGGTCAAAGGCGTCTTGCGCTTTGGGGCTGAATGCTTGGAAGCTCGCTATCCAAGCATCGGTCTCCTTCTTGACCACGGCGTGGTGCGGGTTCATCCGACTGGGCCAGGGCCACCTAACAAGCAAGCTTGGGACAAAAATTCTGGTGGGTCCACTATATCCACCGCAACTTGGTGCTGGAGCAGATTTCTTCGCGGCGGCGGACTCATCAACGATCTTGTGGCTCTCCATGTTGATGAACTCATTCGATGGCGTACCAGCCTTATATCTGGTACAGCTCACAGCCTTTGGATTTCGCGGAAGGAACGTCACGGTATGTCGTCCTCCATTATTAGGAATCATCGGTATTGGACGCTCTGTCTCCATCTACGCACCGCTATAAGTTTGTACAGTCATCTACCTGTCATAGTTGCATCAGCAAAGTCGGAATGTCGGTGGCCGCTACGGCCACCAGAGTCAGCTCCGTTATGTCCACATTTTGAGTGTTTCCTGGCGGTCACAGACCCTGTGACTTAAACGCTATGGTGCAAATAGATTACACGGGCCTTGCATTCGAATAGCCGACTCTCTTTAGGCTCGAATATGCGTAGGAGAATTGGCCAAACACCTCGGGTGGGTGGATTCTTCTACCTCCTTTGGCGATCGATTAGCGACTCATTGACGCTGCAAACATTCTCCGGCGCCTCGTCGATCGTGCGTGATTCTTCCGGCTCCGAGATCAGTTACCTGTTTCTGGAGAAGGCCCCCGAGAACGGGATAGTATGAAGCCGAAAGTGTCGCGTCAATCAAGCCACTGGCACCTGTTCACGTACCGTACAATGCAACGAGGCAGGCAGATTGGCCATTCCAGGGGGTCGTAAGCTGGCAGGGCGGGCAGATTGGTCATGCCAAGGGGTCGCCTTCTGGAATCTGGCGAACCCGTCCAAGAGGTCGGTCAGTGTGGATGGTAACGCACGAGACTAATTTCCCATTAACTCATGTCATTCACCTAGAATCGCTGTCTTGATGAAGTTTAGGGAACGGACCTTGCTTTTGCTTCATCTCTGTAGTTCCGGCGACTTTCAAGGCGGACGGACCTCGCTTTAGCCTCATCTCGACGACTTTGGCGGACGGACCTTGGCCGGGCCGGGCCGGCCGCCATCAGTAATTTTACACATCGCCAATTTTGGCTTATTTGCGGCTCAACTGGTTTTGTCGATCAAGTGATTCGGGGCCAGCACACAAAGACAGGTTAGTCAAATAATCTCGTTAGATACCGATCTAGCAATGTGCATACAATCAAGCAAAGTAAAAATGTGGCAGGGGCAGTTCATACCATACGATCGGGTGACAGGTCTTGTACATTTGTACGACAATGGGGGATGGCACGGATGTAGGTATGTAGGGGGGCGAGAATAGGTGAGAACGACAACATAGAGTGACGATCGTGGACTCTCGGTAATACGAGAATACGCGACGGTCGTTGCATGGTGTCGCAGGGGTAAGGCGAAGACGAAGGCATGCTTAGAGTGTGCGCAGTGCGCACACATCCGTTCGGATGTGGAGTGGGGAGGGAGTGCACGTGCGCGAGACATGCGGATTATCCGTTAGGACATGGAGGGCAAGACTGCGGGGGCAAGAGCGTACGCATGGTCTGTTGATACATGGAGGGCGAGGCATTGAGCGGGTAATGTATGCATCCGTTCGGATCATCGGTGAGGCAACAAGGGCAGGTGTGTGGTCCATTGGGACGCGAGGGCGACGTGGTGGGGGACTGTGCGTCGGTGTGCGTAGGCAAAAGTGGCGGGTACGATAGATCATCGGGCCTGGTCAACCTTTTTCCAGATAATATACGTACACGACGAATAGTTCCGTAGATTACTCGCAACTGCGATGACGGAGATGATCTCACCGGAAAAAATAGCGAGCGCGTTCAGGATCATCTTCGAACGATTATACATCGCTCATCTGCGACGGACCCATGACGACGGCTGCCATCGTTTCTTCGTTTGTTTAGCACATGCAACGTATGTAGTGGCTCACCGTCGGCTGCACCGAGGAACAGAAAATACGACCATGCCTCAATAATAGGTAATACTCTACCCTGAAGTGGTTGTGAGGGAGGGAGAGAATGATTGAGCAGGTACACTTACAACTATTCAATGGGGATCAGCCCACTGTCGTGTTTGCAGCTTCAAAAATGCACCTTCACAGCAGGCACGAAGGTATTTCCACCTAGGTGGGGGCAGCAGTGGTTTTTTTGACTTGAGTCTAGAACACACCAAGGGAAAGGGTTCTAACAATCATTTAGGGTTAGTATATCCCATATTTACGCGATATCGAAAGGCCCACAATAATGAACCTATAACAGTAAGTATCCGCAAGTCGGTGTAAGGAGTGTCATGTATCATGTTCCGGGAAGTTTCCAACCCACACAATGATGAAGAGTGTTGACACCCGGCTCCATGGTTTGCTCTACATTCTCATTAGGGACACGTCGTCCCTGGAAATACTTGTTCGCTGACCCAGATGTGCTCCATCTTCAGACTATCAATCTGGCTCCACACATAATGTCAGGGTGAATGTACTGTAAGTCACACCTCGCTCGAAAACGTGAGGACTGTCAGCCCAAAGCCAATGCCATCGTAGTATCTCAGTCAAGAGCCAAGAACCCACCAAAGTCATATGCTACGGCAGCAATCATACCTACTGTGGTAAGCTTGTGAGACGAGTCTTCCTCCCACCAGTAGAGATGAACATACGAGATACGTAGTCGTTCTGAAGAAGGGAGGTCACCTCGTGTTGTAGAGCAGAAGACATGGTATTGATGTACAATCAGACAAGCGACAGAGGTTTTCTAATAGGAAGATCAAAGGTACTTATAAGAGGCGATATTCATCTTGTAGTGAGCTGATAGAGCCCACCATGATGAAGCGTAAGCATCATGCGACTTCTCGGACATTTGCGACAAGTTCCTAGGTTCGTTCTGAAGTTAGCGCACTGTGAGTATGTTCGTGAAGCGGAACTGTGCGTCAATGAATCGTTACTGGGTTATGCGTCGCCTTACTGATGCTAACTGCGGTGAACATTCGGGCATACCGTTCACGTTTGAAATATTCCCAGGTCCGGCCACCGCAGTATAACTTCTGGTTATTTTCTGCGGTTGCCATCCAGTTCCTTCAAGCTTCAAATTCATGAAATGGAGTGGACTGTCGCCGAAACCGACATGGATGACTAGTCGACCATAGTCGAAGCGGGACCAGAAAATGCCAACTGTTAACAAGCAAACTGCCAAACATCGCAAACGTCAGTTCTTGGACGGGAGTGGCAAAAAAACCATATTACTTTGAAAAAATGTTGGAACCAATCACATTCATTCAAAGCTCAATTTGAAATGTAGGCTGAATCAACTGCTACATTAGTCTAGTGTCGTTGACTGACCTTCGGTGTTCTGACTGGAGGCTTACAATCATACCTGCCAGAGCTCTAGGTGGTGTGGATAGATATGGGAAGATACGGTGAGACTGGGGGGAAGTAACACTAAGCACGATATCCATCCGACGTCAAAGCAAGGATGACAGGGAACATGTCTACTCCTCTTTCTTGGCCCCAACCTTCTTTTCCGCCTCTGCAATGGAAGCTGCGTCCGTCTGTGGCCCAGCGGAAGCTTTACGGAAGCCATTCAGTTTCGAATGCACGTGATAGAAAAGATGAATACACGTACGACCGAACATCGATGCAGCCTTGAACGGTCGTTTGAGGTCACCGTCAGCAGCCTTTCCTAATACATGGATAGCGACGACTTTTGCATCATACAAGTTCTTCAGGCCCATGAGGGCTTGTATGAAGAGGGGCTGGGTGTATTTCATGTACAGGTGGAAGAAGGCCATCATGGCGATACCGAAGTAAGCGCCACGAAGCTGAAACATGGAGGATAAGCCTGGAAACGGGTTGGATCGAGTAGTATACGTACGAGTTTCGATGTCTCAGAAAGATCATAGTCTCTTACGGTAGTCGTGACAAGTCCACCAGAGTCAGGCGACTGACAACGGATGAGGAAGAAGAATTTCAGAATGGCTTGGCATACCATTGGGTTTGGGGCGTCGACTAGAATAAAGAGATGTGAGAAATTGTCGAACTCAGAAGACCCAGGTGACACACCATATTTGAGTACAGTTTGGTCGTTCTTTTGCTTGACCTGAATGATGACGTGTCAACTCGGAGACTGACGGAAAAGAGGGAGAAGGACCTTGTATGAGACATAGAAGTAGGTGCCAAGTATGATGACCTGGCTAAGGACGTAACCAACTCGAACATAGTTGAGAACGGCCGGGTCGTCAAACGGGATCCTGCGGGCAACTGGTATAAAAAGAGAGTTAAAGAGGCGCACGGACAGTACGAAGAAAATGTAGCACACCCTGCATGGCGCCAAGGGAGATCATAATGTTTTGTATGCCGGCGTTCATGTTGCGACCGAGAGTAGACAAGAGTTCAACGGGAGGATGGAAAATGTCACGGATGAAGATGTGCGCGTTGTGAGGAGAGGTGACTTGCTGCGATCACGTGATTATGTGACGCGTCACACCGTTAATGACGTCGCGCAACCCTGGTCGAGCGGAGACAACCTGGGCCTACAATGAACTACAACGACGCAGCGTCTATATCTCGAGCGACGTCCATCTCGCGCGCATCGAAACATGGGAGTACACTCTCCCGCTCGCAGTCCTTAATCAAGAAGAACGTCGCCCCACAAGACCTCAGACCCTCCGACGTCCTGATTGAGCGTTTCGTCGCATGGAAAGCGATCGTGAAACAGCTCATCGCCTATTTCGAGGGTCTTGCGGACGTTCAGAATAACATTGCACGCGAATACACAAAACTAAGAGCGGTCATACAAGTACCTTTCAGGGCAGGAAACCAGTTTCTTGGAGAAGGTGGCTTGCAGGCACGTGTCACTTCCTTCTATGCTATTTCCCCCTGACGTATTGTGCAGGATGTGTTTTATAGCATCCGTGACAAAACCAGGGTTATTGCTGACCAGCATGCCAGCCTCGGTCGCACCATTGACAATTCGATTGTACAACACCTTCAGAAACTCAGAACAGAGATCAAAGCTCACATCAAGGTGCGACCCTAGTTTACCCTTCTGGTGTGCTTGACTCCAACTTTTCGTAGAATGTTCAAAATGACACCGGCAAACTCGCTACGTCAGTCGCAAAGGAACGTGAGCTCTCCACCAGATTGATAGGGGATCTCGCCACTAGCATAAGCGTGTTCAAGAACACGCCGATGAGCGTCACTGCCAAGTCAGATCCGTATGTTTTCCCTTTTTCTTTCTAATTATGTGATGCCGACCCTCTTAGATATGTTGCGAACACGGCTGTTGCTCGTCAACTTCAGAAGCAAGTGCACGAAGAAAACGCCCTTCAAAAATCTATCATAATCATGCAGCAAAATTCTGCCCATTTTGAAGAAGGCATTGTCCGCGCTATTCAGTCTGCTTGGCAGACCTACGACGAATGGCAATCTCGGATGTCATCTTCCGTCCAAGACTCCTGGCGCGTCCTTGGCGAAGCCCTGGCCTCCCTTTCCCCTGACCGAGAGTGGATTTCTTTCTCTGCTCGCTCAGATCATCTCCTCGACCCAGAGACACCCTTGAGGAATCCGGAGACGATAATTTACCCTTCCAAGGATGATCCGAGTGTCATCGCGGTCCATACCGGTTTACTGGAACGCAAGAAACGGTTCACGCGAAAGTACCGCGAGGCATATTATGTCCTTACGCCTGCCGGTTTCCTACACGAGTATGCGTCCTCTGATCCAGAACACATCGGAAGCCATAATCCCATTTTCTCCCTCTTCCTCCCCGCCTGCACCCTTGGGCCACCTTCTCCGGCCTCGTCCAAGTCTCACAAGTTTCACATCGAAGGGAAGAAAGATGGAACCGGCACCCATACTGGCAGCTTTAAATTGATCTCGACTGGTCAGCATGCTTGGAGTTTCAGAACGAGAAGCCGTGAAGACATGATGGAATGGTGGAACGACGTCAGGATGCTCTGTGCGAGATATCTCGTCGCGAGCGAACAGATGGATCGTGGAGGGCCAGTCCACGCGGCTGTGCGTTCCGTCGGCTACGTCAGCGAGGAAGAAGATGAGGGAGACGACGAAGGGTCAAGCATTGAAGAGGAGCATGATGAGGACGAGGACGGTGATGTATATCAAGACGCTGTCGTCGACGACGAAGGCGAGCCACCGTCATACACTGGACATGGGAGAGGGTACTCGGTAAGTGCTGGATTTTTTTTTTCTTTTTCTTATTTCGACCTCGATATACCGACGTCGTGCACCCGAACACTGATGCATCGTCTCTTTTATGCTCAGCTAGACAAAAAACCATCCCTAGATCGTGACTGGGACCACGACGGCAGCTTGAACGGACACATGAACGGACATCGGAGGGCGAGTCAGCGTCAACTTGAGAAAGCACCAGAGGGCCGGTTCCCACACGCTGTCGGCCGCGATCATTCGTATATCGATTCGAATGGCACTTCGACTGTTAGAGAAGCTTCGGATGCGGGCCATGGTTACGATGGAGACGGGAGCGCGGAGAGTCCGACCGAGGAATCTCTAGGAGCGCCTGGTCCTGCGCCCTCGGAGAGTAAGCATGCAGGAGACTAACCATGTCGAGGCGCCGTAAGATCCGTATATCTATATTATCCAATTTTCTTGTCTACTGTTGATTCATTTGATTTCCTCGCTGGCATTAGGGCTAGACTGGGCGTCTGGTCTACGTTCCAACGCGGTTGCGGTCATTCGTCCCAGTCGATCCACAAACGAATTTCTAGCTGTATCATTTATCGCATTGACAATATTGCATTCTGATGTCATGCCACGGTAATCGAATAGTTCGAGTCGGTAGCCCGTAAAGCAAGAGCGAGTCACATTGCCGATGGTCATGGTGTGTATTTGTTGTAGAGGACAACTTCCCGAACGTATTGTGCTACGCATGACACTTCCATTGGATGCGAGGAACCTCCCTGCTCTTCCGACCTGGATGCAGAGTCCTAGTCACCTTTCACCAGCCGACATCGTGGCAACGGAGGAACATGTGAGGCGTGTTTGACATTCTAGGGATATCAGTCGTACAGACACCCACAGATCCAGGCGAACCGCTCGATGGCGTCACATCAACAAGGATTTACATACCGGCATCCATCCCAAGTTAGAACGCATCACGAATCCTTCCATTCACGTTCCCACACCTGTCGACCACGTCCCCGTCAGCCCCCCGTCCAACTGGTGGACACCTCACGGCCGAGTCCTCACCTCGAAAAACCGACGTCGGTCGGCCACGCGGATCCCCCGACAGCTCGTCAGATCCAGTGTCGCCAACCTCGGGCAGGCGTCGATGACCGGGAACAACCCGTGACCTATAACGACAACGAAGGGAGGGGGGGGCACGCTTTAGCAACCCCGCAACGCGCGCGAGAAGCGTGTGTGACACAGGAGACGACGGACCTGTCAATTTGGTGCCCGCGACGTCGAGCACGACGAGCGACGCACACGCGGCTAGAAACGGCACCGCATCGTCGTCTATCCCCGTATTGTTGAGCGCGAGCACCTCGAGCCTGGGCAGGTCGTCGGCGAGCAACCCACACAGGTCGGACGACCGCAAGGCAGGGATCCCCGACAGATTGAGGTCCTGGATATCGCAAGGTCAATCCTCGCATCGCCACCCGTGCGTACGACGTGCCTTGCACCGTCGTCCGACGCGACGGACGACGTCGGCGAGCGCGCCTCGGTCGTCGTGGCGGGATGTCAGTCCCAATTTGGTATTCCCGACAAGGCTGAGTTTCTCGAGGTGTCGGCAGTGTTGCAGGACGTCGGTGAGCGATGAGAGCGTGTCGTCCGTCATCGTCATGGCGGATATCGAGGCAGACGAACCCTGTCCGGTGCCGAGCGCACCCAAGTAAAGCGTGCGTAGGTTTGGTAGAGCGCTGATCAGCGACACGGTGTCCGCGCTGGAGAGCGCCGTCGACGTCAGTGACAATTTTTCCAGGGCAGGGGCAAAATTGGCTAGCGTTGGTGGAAGACGATGAAGGCGCGTAAAAGAGACATCCAGGCGGGTCAGATTTGGGCAACGCGCGATGAAAGCAGACATGGACGTTTCGGAGAGACCCAACTGGCGGAATTTGAGGCTTCGCATGTGGGGCAGGGCCCAGTCGGGTCGTTGGGCGAGTCCAGCGAGGAGCTTCGCAAAGGTGCCATCGGTCTAGAGAGAGAAACGCCGACACGGTCCCATGTTAGGATTTAATAGATAGGATATTCCATGCACGCACCCAGTTCGAGATACCTGCTACCTTGAGCACCTCCAAATTGGTACAAGAATTCAGGGGTCCGAGGAGGGATCCAGGTGGGACGGACGTGTAGTTAAGATTGAGAGTAGTCAAGGACAGGCGCGCGTTAGCAATCGCGTCTGCCGTCTTCGAACCGACCCTAGAACAACCGCTATGACCCTGTTAGAGCGCCACACGAAGAGAACGATTCGTCGCACCGGAGGACGAGGATGCGGAGGCAGGGTAGTGCGGGTAATATGGATGCGAACAGCGTGTCTGAGAACTTTTCCAAACCAATTAGATGGAGTTCTCTTAGCGCCGAGTTATTCGTGATGGAAGCAATCGTTTGTCTTTGAACGCCAGGTAGGTCGTTGGAGAGTACAAGGGATGGTCCACGCAAGAAGTACTTCGACGATTCTTAGGTTGAGTACAACAGGATTTCCGGTTGGAATCTTACCAAAACAATGAGTCCGTGTGATAGAAGTGTCGGGCAGCTAGATCGCAACATAGAAAACAACTTAGGGACTAGAGTGTCAGGCAAACGCTTCAGACAGCGTTTGGAGTACGTCCATGATTGTTCATTTTCTGAGAGTACTCGAACGTTGGTCACGAAGCAACGAGCTGCAAGCGAAGACAACGACGGCACAGCGGCTGGCGGAAGAACACGAATTGACGAAGCTGTCGCCGAGGGGAAATGGGATGGTTGCAGCAGGGAAGTGTCGCCTTCAGTTGGTGCACCAAACGCTGGGACGTGACCTCCACGTCGTCGTGCACCACTCGAAGATTGTTGTTTACGCTGAGACATGCGGTAATAACGATTTGATCGGATCTCCGAGTTGGAGTTATGGACTCGATGGTTAACAGTGGCAGTGCCGCTCATTGGATGCCTTTCTACAACAAAACAAATCGCACACACAAGAAAAACCAGTGACCTATACCCGTACACCCATACATGCATTCAGAACGTCATACAGCGTCCCGCCCAACTTCGGAATTACCCATGCCCACCGGTAAAAGAACCCAAAGTCCAAATTTGTTACTTTCATGCTTCGCTGAAAGTAGTGCAGGCATGTGTGCCTAGATTTGAATTACCACATTTATATCCTTGTCCTTGCGAGCCAGCAGGCCACGTACCGAGTACAAGAGAGGTACGTCATTTCTCGGCGCTTCCATTGCGACCGCAAGGGTGGAACTAGACGTGGGAGAGATGCTACAAACACCAGCGTACAACTGAGGGGAACGTCGAGACCATAGGTCGGGACTCACATGTATCGTCCTCGTTCGCCCGAGGTGACTTCCGTGACAGTGAACAACCTGTTTCTTCTCTCTGTTTGCCTCCCGTACATCACCGGGTCATCGGTCTTCGCATCTTGCGATTTGGTAAGCGCAAAACTGTGTGGATTCGTCTTGTTTGCCAGGGTATAGTGGCCTCGGTCGTCCTTCGAGACCGCCCATTGATACTAAAGGTTTGTGTGAATGAGCGATATTCGCTTTTCTGATTCTGAATTGCATACCGTTTGGTGGACCGAAGACGTGGTTTCCGCCATTTCCGGGGAGAGTGAGATCACACTACACTTATCATTCGAGAGCGTCAAGTAGTAGCCGGTCGCGAAGTTGATGATGGCGAATGCCTGGTTGGGATCGTCAGGTAGGGTACCTATGACTCGACTATAAGCAGTATAAAGTCGTACAGTGAATAAATCAAATAAAATTTACCCTTGAGAGCTACACGCACGGGAGGAGAAGATTTCGTTGCTCACAGAGAATGGATATCTGCTCCCGCATTTCGACATTGTTCCCACCCTTGGAAAGCCTTGTAGACCACGACTTGGCTAAAGGTTGCAGACGCTTGCCATTCTCGGTGAGTATCTGTAGTCCGGTGATACCCGTTCCTGTCCTACCCCATCCATAACCGCAGTGCACCAGCGTCGATCTGTTGTTCAAGAAGAAGTCGTTCGCCTGCTTGAACTGCGCAAGGGTAGGTGGCTTGAAGTCCCCGAGTTTGAGATGCAAGTATTGGATTGGTGGTGTCGCATTGGCCAGTCTCTCTTTCTCCGTGTCCTTGTATTCGTATTGGTTGAAGCTGATGATGCTGTCGATGCCTTGGCTGACGAGGAAATCTAGGGCTTTATCAGTGAGGTCTTGATCGCTATCTTGGCCTCTGTAGCTGGGGCCAGAAGCGCGGTAGAGCTTGTGTCCGATCGGAACGGAGTTTGTGACCTCGGTGAATCGCTGCCATCCAGCACGGACTGCGTCTGTCATGTCGCAAAAGGTTAACGACGGGTCAACATGAAGTTGATAAGGGGAAGACTTGGCTATGAAATCGGAGATTGAATACTCACCAGAGTCATCAGCCTGATGTATTCTCCCTTTGATGAGTTCGACCGTCACTACAGGGACTGTCTCAGGAAGCGTATATACCTTCAGATGTCAGCACAGTTTAGTTAGTCGCTTCCTCGGAGTTGAGTCGTGACGAGATAAGCTTACTGGATCCTTGGTGATTGTATGCGCTTTTCGAAGCGAAGCCCACTGCGCAACGCCCTCCCTCATCGGTGGAAGTGGCTGTAAATCTCCCTCCTTCGCCGCGGGCTGAAAGGGATACCACATCGTCTTGTCCAGCGTGACGGGCAAAGTGTTGCTCTCGTGAAAGGTCGCTACATAGGTAACCTGAACGCTGGTCGCGCCGGCCTCCAGTACGAGGCAAATGCGTCTGATTGGTTTCCCATCTTTGGTCCTCTCGTCCGACAAGAAGTAAGTCAGGGTAGCTTTTCACATTCAAGGTCATTTCGCTTACTTCTTCGCTGTACTGCTTGTCGACTTCAGATCTACGAGGTCTGCGATGTCGACGACGACGTCCGCCCAGATGAGATCACCAACTTGCAGATCTTTGAGATGGGTGGAAATTTTGCTCATCGCAAAACGGTCGTGAGTTCAGACTCGGAACACACTAGTCCGTATTCCCTCTTTATCGCACCGGTGCTTTTATATTTAGATAATGCGGCTCAATTTTTCTCCACTGCTTCGATCACTGGGATGATATTATCAAGTTCAGACTCTAGTTCTGCGGGTAAGGTCACATCTTTGTCCCGCTCCCCTTGACGATCCCAGATGTCAATGTCCATGCCAAAGTAGCTGTCCTCATCGTCCTCATCGCTGTCCTCGTCCCCGTCCTCTTCAGGAACCGAGACAATGGGCTCATCTAGGGTCAGTTTCGTAACGTGGGGGTAGCATGGCGTCCAGTCGAGTGGCCCATCATGGGGAAAATAGCCCGACCTCTTGGCGAGGTCTACGAACGAGCCCCTCAGCGTTCCGTAATCCGGGAGCTGACCGTATGCCAAGGAACGACTGTGATCAAGCAACTCCGCAAACTCGCGGGGGAAGTCGGCAAATAACGTCAGAGCGGAGCACCTTGATTTCAAAATCCGGACGGCCTCCTGTGAATGCAGCCGAGATTCCTGTTGTGGGCGAGGCTTCCAGGGTAAGTGTCCTCGAAGAAGGAAAAGAGCGACGAGGGACAGGGATTCGAGGTCGTCGCGCGGACCGAGATCTATGATGTTATGCAGCGACGCTCCTGAAAGAATCACTATGCAGGCTGACCTTGACCATCGTGTGAGTTCAAGCTGGCCCAATAAAGAGAGCCTACGATATGTCGGCGATCCTTGAATGGATCATACTTACCACGACCAGGGACGTTGCAAGAGAAAGGTTTGGATATACCGAAATCGATGAGTTTGATCTTGGATGGATCATCGTGAGCGCAAAGGAAATTTGAAGGTTTGATGTCGCGATGTACAATTTGAAGGGAATGGATGTGTTGTAACGCTGCGAGCTGTACGTGCAATTCAGAATTGTACGAAATGTGAATTCGGGTTCTACGCACTGCTTGATCCAAAATACGAAGAACGGTCTTCATCGTCACACACGCACCATCCCTCTGCTGTTCTGCTATACTTGGTCCCAAACACTCCATGGCCATGTATTCGAAATGCTCCAAATGACCGTAACCATATACAGTGGGAATGGAGGATTGACCATTCAAGAATTGGAGTATGCGTGCCTCGTGCTGGAGAGTGGGTCGCCCTACGCTGGTGGATACACGCGATTTCTTGAGGGCGACAGGTTTACCAGATCCCTCTTCGGTCGCTCTATACACAATGCACTGTTAAAATGATCGAAAATGAGCCACGGGCAGGCATTTCATTGTGGACTCACAAAGCCACCCTTTCCAAGCATCGCTCTACCATGAGGCGCGAGTTCGTACCTCAGCGCCCCATGAGCCATGTCACAGCGGTCCCGCCCCGACCGCGACAACTGCAGTCACGCTTGAACTTGAAGTTCCGCGACAAACTTTGTGCAAAATAATTAGTCAGTACACGGACAAGAGTTTTAAATCCATTCCCACTTGCCAGTGGTCAACGAGTAGAGTTCTACTACCACTATCGTAGCGAGTATGCTGATGCGGCGTGGAACCGGGACATTCAGGTTGTTTCGACGGAAGAATGATGTCACGGTTACGGTGCTCCACGTGATTGAAACGGGCATGCCTACTCCGAGTCGACCCACTGCCAACTGACGACCAAGAAGCTCACAGGCAGCGATGGCGAGTCGACCTATCTCGCCAGCAGAACCTACCAAGAAGCATCCACGACTCGTTCAACCAAATCCTCATCCGTACGCAATCAAGACAACGTCCTCTGGGCTGTTGTCTCGTTCCAACTCGTCGCCACACTCCACCAACTACACGAGGCACCATTATATTCCTTCTGCTCCTACCAGAGTTACGACGGGGACAAGAGCGCGTCACCGGCATTCTTCCTCATTGCCGCTGGTCGAAGGGGTTGGCCCCAATGGATATCGCACCGTACCCGCGCCATTACCAACCCCACCGTCGGTTGTTGACAACCCCTCGGGGTCGGTGAAAGATGCAGATGAACCAAAACTCACGCATGGATTGCGGAGAGGGAGAGCTGAGACGATGCCAAGCGAATTCGTCACAGAGAAACACAATCACGATCAGAACCACACAGACAGTCCCGACCAGGAATCCACTCTAGAGCTATACCCAGGCTCACCCCCTAACCCCAAGCAATGGAACACGAACGAAGTCACTAACTATCTCGAGACGTCCCTCAGATTGGGCGACGATGATACCAACAACTCGGGCCTCATGGATATGCTCGAGCACATCCGCACACGCGGTCTCACAGGCCGTGAGCTACTTCGACTCACTGACGCAGACCTTTCTGGGTACGTTGTACGTTTGATGGTTGCCTCGTCTCGTCTCTGATTGCTTTCTCACACGCGTAGCATGCCACTCTCTGACGTGCAACGGGTCCAGCTTCTTGAGTGCTCGCGGACCCTCCGTGTCGACGTTTTGCGGGGACGCATCACCGTTGACTCGTATCATTCACACTCGATCTCCGACGACTCGAATGAAATCTACTCCCAATCCACGCGTTCTTCCACGCCTTTCCGCAGCGTTCACGGTGCTTCCATGTCTGTTGATGATCTCCGCTTGCATCTTGAAACTGATTCTGCTGAAGGCGCAGCTACCTTCCCGCCATCACCAGCCATGACATTACACCGTTCTAACTCGGTCTCTGATGCATCTGCCCAGAGGTACAGGGACCTCGCACGTCTGCGCGTGCGTCGACGCGGTAGGGTCAAAGGCCTCGTGGAGACGTGGGAGCGCACGAGCACGAGTGGTAGCGAATGTTCTGCGAGCGAGGAGGGATCCGTGAGCGGAGGCGAGACCGAATCTGAAAGCGAGATCGATCCAGAACTCGAACCCGTCGCCGATGCCATGGGGTCACCAGAGCCTTCGCCCGACCTGCCATGCGTCGTTCACGAAGAACCATCTCACGGGTTTCCCTCCCCGACCGCTGATTCCTCGGTTGTCCAGGAACCACCCTTTTCGACGCCACCCCCTCCGTACACCCATGTGTCCATCGCACTTGGAACTGCGGCGGACGAGGCGGACGAGCCTAGCATTGAGGAGTTGCTAGCATCGTCTTCGGGCATCCCGTTGACAGGTGCCCGTGCATGGGAGGCCGACGTCGGCTTGGGTGAGACGGTTAAGCGCATTCCTGTCTCCGGGAGTGGCCTTTCTCCTCTAGCTGCGGAGCCGGCACTATCCGATCATCCAAAAGACGATCGCCAGCAAACTCGAGGTAGTCCTGTTCGGTCGAAGAGAGCAGGACTTCGGGGAAGTACTAGGGACGGCGGGAAGAACGCCAAATCCGATAAACGAGTCGTCACAGCCATTTTTACTGGTTCTCTCACGGCCAACGTTGGTGACGAGGCGGATCTCGTGGACCATCACCATCAGGCGAGCGATGCCGAAGACATCGCTCGTGGTGGGATACTCGCAGGCTCGGACCTGCAGAGCGATTCTGATAGTGCACTACGAGCACTTGAAGTGTCCATTGCAGCAACGCGTGCACAGGTAGACGCGTTCAGGCTGCGTCTGGAGCAGCTCGAAGCCGACACTACCAGACAAGAGGCAGCGTGTTCTGACGCGTCTCATTCCTCTGAACTCGAATTAAGGCGACGGCGACCGGAGGCGAACCCACAGGCGATGACCGAAGCGGCAGAGTCATGTGGGGACGAAACCATTGCGGATGGTGTCAAGACGAACGGCACAGTTGGCACTTGGAAGATGATGTCCTTCGGTGAGATTGCGCGCTCTCTCGTCGCAAGAGCAATGGGGTGGTTGTTTCCCTATGGACACCTAGGTGCACATGGACGAGAGCACCAAGACCAATCTCCGGCCTACAATGGCGGTGGTACTGGAGTGAACGATCGCAATGCTCTCGCGGAGAAGAAAGGAGGACGTTTACCGGTGGCACGCACGTCTTGCAGCATCATATTGCTCTCGTGCGCCGTCTGTGCTGCTGTTCTTCGGAGAATGGGATTCGGCAGATGGGCACGCCGACCGTGAATGTGTGAGCGATTGTTGTGAAGGGTATGTGTATTCTTTTTGACTTGATTAATGCTCTTGTGATGTCCGTTCATCTTTCTTCTCTCGCGACAAGAAAGCCCCTGCGTTTTACTAAATTCGTCCGCTTGTCCCATTTTCCTTTCTTTGCTGTATATTCCGACAATGCCAGGCCTTGCTTTTATTTTGCGGGGTATATTGGATCATGATCTCAGACTTGTTGTATACCCGGTGCTTGACGACTTTTATGACTTCACGTCTTCACGACCTTCCTAATAACGTTTGTAATACAGTAGATGTTCTCATAACGCATCGCGTCGGGCGGGGTGTTTTCTAGATTCACTATTAGAATTATGCACTGTAGGATATGTGTGACATTAGAGTAACGCGTGACAGTAATTAGTCACATTGC